>JABCMJ010022060.1:185-10927 GCA_014822125.1 Arbutus unedo | reverse complement strand
TCACTGGCCGGTCACTAACCCATCCTTTCCTGGATCAGGTCGTGACAGAGTTGGTATCAGAGCTAGGCTTGTGAAAGTTTATGATACAACCAAGGAAATAGACATTATGGCACTATAGGTGCACACACGTGCATATTATTTACTATTTTCTTGATTTATGGATATATTTATTAACAATGGAAGGTTAGACTTGACAAGACTATATCTTGCGCGTTATAGGCATGGCTAGCACAACCAGTAGTGAGGACAGTTTCGGTAGGTATCATATCAACCTTCGATAAGGGGTGCATAGTATTCTCGGTGAGAGTTTGGACAGACATATATGTGATCGAGCAGACATGAACTAGTGCAGTGTTGTTCGGAGCTTTGGCGCGATACCTGTGATTTCTCCATCAACTGGTGGAAAACTGAGCAGGGAAGGGAGGCAGTTATGAATGAGATGATATTAAATGGGGATTTAGGACAGTGGCCACGCAGAATTTTGATAAAGGAGCTACTTTTGAAATTGGGCAAAGCTCAAGGCTACCTGGTGTAAAGAATAAAGAGGAACAAGAAGATGAGACATAACCTGTTACTCAAGAGCAGCCTATGGAACTAGACGAACAGGGAGAACAACATGTGGAGGAACAACAAGTAAATGAAGAAGAAGAAAATGACCCAATGGAGAATGATGTGGAGATGGAAAATGTAGAGGAAGGGGATGAAGATCCAGAAGATCCAGGAACTCCCCAGGCACCAGAAAAGTATGACATTGAAAGTATTGGGGGTTCTGAAGCATCAGTTAACAGACCTGGGCAATAAATGGGAAATGAAACCATTTCGTGGATAGGAATGGTTTACGAATGTGAAATGATGTTATAGTATAAGTATTGTATGTGGTACACTAGTGCTTTGTTCAAGAGCGAATTTCGAATTGTAAGATGGAAAGCTCTTAAGAACTATTGTACATTTGAATGGTAGTGACTAAAGAAGAACGTTGTACTATAATATAAGGAATGTTTGCAATCTATGATGTAACATTTCCCATTATATATAAGAATCATGTTTTGTTCTACATTTTCTTATATTAGGCTTGTTAGCTAAATATGATAACCGGAGATATTGATATTGGATATTGTTGCCATTATTTCTAACTAAGGATGGTGACTACTAGAATGACAAAATCCCATAACAATGGACCTCAGAGTAATACCGATACACAAATTGCAGAATTACGAGATTTAGTACAAAATCTGGCAGGAACAGTTCAAGCGCAACAACAAGTAATCCAAGCATACATGATCCAGCCTCGACCTGCGAAAGCTAGCCCAGAAGTAAGAGATATGGGAGAACGAATGGAAGAGGTGAATGTAAGAGATTCGCCAGCATTACCTACGATGGATGTAACTATGATTAAGGATTTTCTGAAACTTAAACCTTTCGAAGGTGGTCTGGACGCAGTTAGAGCAAGAGAGTGGTTGCAGAACTAGAGAAAAACTTTCAAATTGTAGGATGTGATGAATACTAGAAGGTGGAAACAGGTGCCTATCTACTTGAAGGAGAAGCTGGGAGATAGTGGAATTTGAAAAGGACAGAAGGGCCTAAGCTATGTTGGGAACAATTTAAAGTGGTGTTCAAGGATAAGTATATGCCAAAAGCCATGCAGAATGCCAAATGCTTAGAATTTGAATACTTGAAGTAGAATGAAGTAATGTCGGTGGATGATTATGAAGCAATGTTTATGAATTAGGCAGAATATGCACCCCACCTAGTTGTGAATGATGATATGAAGGCTTGTAGGTTTGAGGAAGGGCTACGACCCAATCTTAAAAGAGTAGTGCAACCTTTGCAGTTATCAAGTTATGCAGAAATATTGAATTGAGCAATTATGGTGGAACAAGATATGAATGAATCTAGAAAGTATCAAGAGGGAAAACGTCGACAACATTATCAACCGAGAAGTTCAGGAAGTCAAAAGAAATAGAACACTAGAAGTTGGAGAAAAGAGGGGAGCAATCAAGGGAGGCAAGTGCCTAAATGCCAAACCTGCAGGAAAAATCACTTCGGTGAATGTTGGAGAAAAGAAGGTTCAACATGGTGCTTTGGATGTGGTCAAGAAGAAGACGTGCGAAGAAACTGTCCTAGAGTCAGTACAGGAGCTAATGCAGTGCCCGTAGGGAACCGCAATGGAAGAAACCAAGGACAAAGGAATGAACGTAATAGAAGAGGAGAGCAAGGAAGACAAGGAGAACAAAGGAATCGTAATGCTGAAGGACAACAACAAGGACGGGCATTTGCAATTGTGCCAAGTGACCCGAGAAACAATGAGAATGTGGTTGCAGGTAACATAATTATTCATTCGATACCTGCTTATGCATTATTTGATTCAAGATCAACATATACTTTCATATCAAGAACTTTTGCAAGTAAATTGGATAAAGAAGTAGAACATTTAGGTTATGAATTAATTGTGATGTTACCTGCGGGTAGGAGTAAGATATGTTCTTGGATTTTTTGAGCTTGTAAAGTATTGGTAGGTAATGTCGAGACTAGTATGTATCTTATAGTACTAGATATGGACCATTTTGACATTATCATTGGCATGGATTGGTTGACTCAAAACGAAGTTGTAATAGATTGCGCTAGGAGATACGTCACCTTTAGAGGGGACAATGAGGGAATTGGGTTTCAAGGAGAAAAGGTGGAAGTACTCCCATATGTTGTACCATCAGCCCGAGCTCAACGATTAATTCAGAAAGGTTGTCAAGCTTACTTGTGTGAGATCACTATTATTGAAGCAAATAAGGTAACAGTGAAGGATATGCCTATAGTACAAGAATTTTCTGAGGTTTTCCCGAGGAATTACCCGGTATACCCACAAATAGAGAGATAGACTTTGTTATTGATGTTATTCCTGGCCCCAGCATAATTGAAGGAATTGAAAGCTCAATTACAGGAATTATTGATATGCATAGACTATCGGGAGTTAAATAAGATAACCATTAAAAAGAAGTACCCTTTACCCAGGATTGATGATCTATTCGACCAATTGCAATGAGTGAGTGTATTTTCTAAGATTGACTTGCGGTCAGGATTCCATCAACTTAAGGTTAGAGAGGAAAGTATTGAAAAAACGGCATTTCGAACGTGGTACGGACATTATGAATTTTTAGTAATGCCCTTTGGAGTTACCAATGCCCCAACTGCCTTTATGGATTTGATGAATCGAGTTTTTAGGAAATATTTGGATGAGTTTGTTATTGTCTTTATTGATGATATCCATATATATTCTAAGGATGAGGATCAACACGCAGAACATTTATGTAGAGTGTTGCACACATTGAGGGAACAAAAGTTGTATGCTAAGTTTAAGAAGTGCGAGTTTTGGTTGAAGAGTGTAACATTCTTGGGACATGTTATTAGTAAGGAAGGATTTGCAGTAGACCGTCAGAAAATAGAGGCAATAATAGATTGGCCAAGTCCCTCGACCATAACTGAAGTTAGAAGCTTTTTGGGGTTAGTTGAGTATTATCGAAGGTTTGTACAAGATTTTTCCCAGATAGCTGCACCCTTGACTGAATTGACACGTAAAAGATAGACTTTCGAATAGACAGCAAGACGCGAGGAATCCTTCCAAGAATTAAAGGAAAGACTCACTACGACACCAATTTTAGCTTTACCTGAGGGTGAGGAAGGATTTGCAGTATATAGTGATGCCTCATATCTAGGACTAGGATGTGTGTTGATGCAACACGGAAAGGTTATCACATATGCATCAAGACAACTCAAACCACATGAGAAGAATTATCCGGTGTATGACTTAGAATTGGCAGCTTTGGTGTTTGCTCTGAAGTCTTGGCGACATTATCTATATGGGGTTTTGTGTGACGTATACATAGACCATCAGAGCCTGAAATATATTTTCACTCAGAAGAACTTGAATCTAAGGCAGCGTAGGTGGTTAGAGTTGATGAAGGATTATGATATCAATATTCAATATCATCCAGGAAAAGCCAATGTAGTGGTAGATGCATTAAGTCGTAAGTCTATGGGAAAGGTAAATTGGATGTTTATAAAACAGCAGTGGTCAGAAGAAAATCAAGAAGGAATTTGTTCTGTGATGGTTGTTGAAACCACAATTTTGGGAGAGATTAAAGAAAAGCAGATGAACGATCCTAAACTAAGAAAAATTTATGAACAAACACAAAACAATGAGAACTCCTAGTTCAAGATGATGAATGGAATATTGAAATTTCGGAATCAAATATGTATACCCAAGGATGAGGAACTAAAATGAAGGATATTGGATGAAAGTCATAGAACGAAATTTACCATTCACCTAGAAAGGATGAAGATTTACCAAGAGTTAAAAAGAACATATTGGTGGATGGGAATGAAACGTGATGTGATTGACTACGTTAGTCAATGTCTCAAATGTCAACAGATTAAGGTCGTACGTTAGAAACCACCAGGTTTACTCCAACCTCTACCAATATCTAAATGGAAATGGGAGGATATTCCAATGGATTATGTTTTGGGTTTTCCACGAACAGATAGGGAAAATAACTCGATTTGGGTGATCGCTGACCGGTTGACTAAGTCGGCACACTTTTTAGCAATCAAGAATATGTACTCAATGGATCAGATGGCTAATCTATATGTTAAGGAGATTATTCGATTGCACGGGGCACCTGTGACCATTATTTCAAATAGGGACTCAAGATTTATATCTAGATTTTGGCAATCACTTCAACGAGCTATGAGGACCAAGTTGAATTTTAGTACGGCATTTCATCCTCAAACAAATGGACAGTCAGAGCGAACTATTCAGACTTTAGAGGACCTATTACGAGCTTGTGCATTAGAGTTTCAAGGAAGTTGGGAGGAGCATTTTCCATTGGCGGAATTCACTTACAATAACAGTTATCAAGCTAGTATTGACATGGCACCATTTGAGGCGTTATATGGACAAAAGTGTAGGTCGCCGTCTTGTTGGACAAAAGTGGGAGACGTTAAATTGCCAGGACCAGAGATTGTACATGAGACAATTGAAAAGGTTAAGATTATTCAAGACAAGCTCAAAGTAGCATAGGATTGACAGAAGAGTTATGTGGACGCGAACCAGCAAGAGCTTGAATTTCAAGTTGGAGATCATGTTTTTCTTAAAGTTTTGCTGATGAAAGGGATTATGCGTTTTGGAAAGAGGTTTTAGAAAGAGTAGGACCCGTGGCTTACCGATTAGCTTTAACACCTGAATTGGCTGGAGTGCACGATGTTTTTTATGTGTCAATGTTGCGAAAGTATGTGCCAGATTCAAGACACATTTTGCAACAACCACCCATACAACTTGAAAAGGATTTGCAATATGAGGAACGACCGATCAAGATTTTGGATACACGCGTCAAACAACTAAGGAATAAAGAGATACCATTAGTTAAAGTTTGGTGGGAGAATCAAAGTACTGGAGAGGCAACACGGGGGAAAGAGTTGGATATGCATCAGCAGTATCCTGAACTTTTGCTTAAGGTATGACTGCCTCTCATCTTTCACATTCAACTAGTTTATTCTAATGTATTATACTTGGATAACCACGTTTAAGTTTGGAGGACCGAACTTCATAAGGTGGGGAGGATGTAAGGACCCGACCCGTAATTTGAAAGATTTAGAATTTAAATTTCAATTAATGGAATGATAAGAGTACAAGTCAGAAATTAATTGTAGATTAAGAGACTTAATTGAGAATAATTATAATTTAGTTTAGCTTTTAAGATTAGTACTTATTTGAGGGACCTATGATGTAATTAAACCTAGGTTGTAGCATAGGTATTAGAGGAGTGCCTACGCTAGATTATTTTACCTTGTGGATTATCTGTCAAACGTTAAGAAATTTGGGATGTGCATGGAGGAGGTGGCAGTAGCAGAAGGCTTTGGGAGGACACCTAACTGCTGAGATGTCAATTTCTCAGATCTCCTGACCATCTGATCTCCCCACAAATTCCACTACGTTGAGTTTTTGGCTACAGAGAGAGAGAGAGAGAGAGAGAGAGAGAGAGAGATGGTCTATGAAATGGGGCAAGAGAGAAAGGAAGTGAAGCTCTGATTCAAGGAGACAGTGGTAGGAGGAGGAAGCCATAGCCAACCATTGTAAAGTTTGAAAGTTGGGATTGAACAACGAAAGGAATAAATTCGACCTCTATTCTACATAATTAGGACCCTAGAATGATGATTTCAACTATTTTGGGGTTTATTGGGGTACCATTAGAGTTTATAGAATCAAAAATGGAGAAAATTGGGCTCTGGTTTATCATTGAGCAGTGGTTGGTCGACCACACGCCGGTCAACCGCCCCTGTAGCCGATCAACCAGGCAGATGAACAGAATGAATGGACACAATATTCCAAGATCCTTAATAACTAATAGAATCGACCTCCGGTTGTCGCTGGTCAGTCCCCAGTTGACCGCCCCTACTGTCTAGTGGACCGGATGTAGAACAGAATGAAATTTCATTTGGTTTTGGATGAATATCATATGTTAGGCCTTATTTATCTAGTTAACATTATGAGAGGCACTTCAGGGAGATTTAGTAGCGAACCCGAGGTTTTGTAACTCCCGATTATATCACGAGGTCAAGTAATAGAAAAGTGGCCATGATTAGACCATGAGAATGATAGTTTAAAATCTACCTTGCACTTGATGATAAGTTACTGAGATTTATGATGATCTAACCATAGGAGATCAGATTGACAGTGAACGTTGATTGAAATAGTTTTTACAATACTAGGTTAAAAAGGTGAGTTCAAGCATACGATGTATACTTGTAGTTCGTTTAAAGCATGTGATATCCTCAATACATGAATTAAGAGATGCCTTGAGCATGTTTACAATTGAAAGCTTGTAATTTTGATAAACCATATAAAAAGTAAGGAATATGGATGAAATACGTGAATTAAACGTCCCAAACGGTACCCCGGTCCGCTAGGGGATTAGAATATAGCGAGATGATGAATTGGGTGATTACCATGGCCAATGCGGTTATGTGGTTGACGCCATACCAAGAATATATGAAAAGGGGGTCGCGCCCACCTACGAATAATTGGCAGCCGTTGGACTATTAAACTTGAAAATGGGAACTTGACGTTTCATACTAAAGGAAGATGGAATTAATTGTTGCTTCTTATGGCCTTAACAATGACTAATGAAGTGTCTTATACTACTGATACTCATACTGTTGCTTTTTTATAGAATTATATGGCAAACCTATGAATACCGTATGTTTGGATTCACACTAGTATTGCTAATGGATGTTGTTATACAACATGTCAGGTCAACGTGAGCAAGGAAACCAACTTTAGAAGATGTTGGATTTGGTAGTTCTTTTTGGGATGTTTGTAAGAACTTATTAAATATTGTAGTATGCAATTTGGATGGACAGTAACTTGTCCTTTTTGGGCAGGTTATATGTAGGATTGTAATGATAATTTGGTTTGTATGCTAATAGTTAAGCACGTTCCTTGAGTTCTGACGATGTTATTAATATACTGCTGTATGTTCAGAACCTTGAAGTTTTTTGGCACCCATAATTTGATCATTCCATGGTAATGTTCGACTAACATTAATAAGGCCTTAGTGATTTTGCTCACTGGCCTGTCACTAATCCATCCTTTCTTGGATCGGGTCATGACAATGTTGCTTGGCCAAAACCATGTCGCTGCCTAGAAATGTGCACGACAGGCATGTCAACATGAAAAAAACTAATCTCGCTTCATAAAAATGTGAACGACTTGGCATGTTGCAGGCCCAAAACCATGTCTTTGCTTAGAAACTTGCACGATATGCTTGTCAATGTGCAAAAAACTTATGTCATAGCCAAAAAATGTGCACAATATGGCATGTCGCTGTGTCAAAACCATGTCTCTGCCTGGAAACGTGCTCGATTTGCATGTGAACGTGCAAAAAATTCATGTCGCTGGGCCAAAACCATGTCGCTGCCTAGCAACATGCACGTCTTGCATGTGAATGTGGAAAAAATTGATGGCGCTCAGACAAAACCATGGTGCTACCAAGAAACGTGCATGACTTGCACATGAAAGTGCAAAAAACAAATGTCACTGCCTAAAAACGTGAACGACTTGGCATGTCGCTAGGCCAAAATCATGTCGCTGCCTAGAATCGTGCACGACTTGCATGCCAACGTGCAAAAAACTAATGTCCCTGCCAAAAAATGTGCACGACCTAGCATGTCACAATGCCAAAACCATGTCACTGCCTAGAAACGTGCACGATTTGCATGTGAACGATAAAAAAATTGAGAACGATGCCTAAAAATGTGCACCACTTGACATGTCGCTGGCTCAAAAAGTGTACGACTCGGCATGTTGTTGGGCCAAAACCATGTCACTCCCTAGAAACGTGCATGACTTGCACGTCAACGTGCAAAAAACTAATGTCGCTGCCTAAAAATGTGCACGACTCGGCATGTCGCTGGGCCAAAACCATGTCGCTTCATAGATACATGCACGGCTTTCAAGCCAACGAGCAAAAAACTAATGTCGCTGCTTAAAAACGTGCATCACTTGGCATGTCGTTGGGCCAAAACCATGTCGCTTCCCAAAAAAGTGCACGACTTGCATGTGAACGTGCAAAAAACTGGTGTCGCTCCCTAAAAACCTGAACGGCTTCAAATGTTGCAGGGCCGAAGCCATGTCGGTACCTAGAAAAGTGCACAACTTACATGTCAGCATGCAAAAAACTAATGTCGCTGCCCAAACAGATGAACGACTTTGCATGTCATTGTGCCAAAACCATGTTGCTACCTAGAAATGTGCACGACTTGAATGTGAACGTGCAACAAAACTAACGTCCCTACCTACAAACGTGCACAACTTGGCATGTCGTTGGGCCAAAACCTTGTCCATGCATAGAAATGTGCATGACTTGCATGTGAACATGCAAAAAATTGATGGCGCTGGACCAAAACCATGTCGCTACCTAGAAAATTGCACAACTTGCATGTGAATGTGCAAAAAACTGATGTTGCTGCCTAAAAATGCCCACGACTTGGCATGTCATTACGCCAAAACCATGTCGCTGCCCAGAAATGTGCACGACTTGCATGCGTTCGTGCAAAAAACTAATGTTGATGCCTCAAACCGTGCAAGACTTGGCATGTCGCTAGGCCAAAACCATGTCGTTGCCTAGAAACGTACATGACTTGCATATTAACATTCAAAAAACTAATGTTGCGGACTAAAAATGTGCACGACATGGCATGTGAACATGCACGACTTGCATGTCACTACCTAATGTGAACGTGAACGACCTGGCATGTCGCTAGGCCAAAACCAAGTCGCTGCCTAGAAACATGCACGACTAGCATGTCAACATGCCAAAAACTGATGTTGCGGCCTAAAAACGTGGACGACTTCACATGTCGCTGGCCAAAACCATGTCACTACCTAGAAACGTGCACGACTTGCATGTGAATGTGCAAAAAACTAATGGCGCTGGGCCAAAACCATGCTGCTGCCAAGAAACGTGCATGACTTGCAAGTGAACTTGCCAAAAACAGATGTCCCTACCCAAAGACATGAACAACTTGGCAAGTCCTCGGGCCAAAACCATGATGCTGCCAGAAACGTGTACGACTTATATGTGAACGTGCAAAAAACTAATGTCGCTGCCTAAAAGTGTGGACAACTTGTCATGCCACTGGGCCAAAACCATGTCGCTGCCTAGAAACGTGCACGACTTGCATGTCAATGTCTAGAAAACTGATGTCGCTACCTAAAAACATGCACAACTTGGCATGTCACTTGGCCAAAACCATGTCGCTGGCCAAAAACGTGCACAACTTGTATGTGAACGTGCAAAAAACTAATGTTGCTGCCTAAAAATGTGATCGACTTAGCATTTGGCCAAAACCATGTCACTGCCTAGAAACACGCACGTCAAAGTGCAAAAAATGAATGTCGCTGCCTAAAAACGCGAACGACTTGGCATGTCGCTAGGCCAAAACAATTTTGCTACCTAGAAACTTTCATGAATTGCAAGTCAACATGCAAAAAACTGAAGTCGCTGCCTAGAAACATACTTGACTTGGCATGTCACTGCCTAAACACGTGAACGACTTAGCATATTGCTTGGCCAAAACCATGTTCCTGCCTAGAAACGTGCACAATGTTCATGACTTGCATGTCACCAAGCAAAAAACTGATGTCACTGCCTAGAAACCTACACGACTTGCATGTGAACGTGCAAAAAACTAATGTCGCTGGGCCTAAACCATGTCATTGCCTGTTCATGAGTTGGCATGTCAACTTGCAAAAAACTGATGTCGTTGCCTAAAAACGTGGATGATTTGGCATGTCGCTAGGCTAAAACCATGTCGCTACCTAGGAACGTGCACGACTTGGTGTCGACGTGCAAAAAAATGACGCCGTTAGCTGAAAACATGCACGACTTGGCATGTCGCTACCTAGAAACGTGCACGACATGGCATGTCTACGTGCCAAAAAAGGGGTTGGTACCTAGAAACACGAACGACTCGCCACGTCGAAGTGCAAAAACCTTGTCGCTTCCAACAAACGTGCACGACTCGCACACCCCAAAAGTATTTCCTAGTCACCTCTCAATGGTTCCCACATATAGAAGTCCATGAACTATTTATCGTCCTCGTGTTTTATTTTTTATACGCTTTGTAAATTTGACTTTGTACATTGTTCTTCAATTTTACTTGCCTCAATATTTTCTACAATATATGAGTAG
>JABCMJ010022059.1:0-15651 GCA_014822125.1 Arbutus unedo | reverse complement strand
TCAACAAAACACCTTTTTATTTAACAAGTTTATTTAACGGGCCGTTGTGACAATAGACATAGAGAGAGGGAAAAAAAATGATGACAAAAGTATTTTTGATTATTTCAAATGATAAAATGGTATTTTTATCTCAAATAGTAGTTGCATTTATGTAACTGTCAATATAAACATGTATAGTATACTAGATAATTTAGACGAAATGGTGGGTTTTACTCAAAAAATTATATAAGAGTTATATGGTCAAATTTAAAAGTTAAGAAGGTGATCTGCACATGCTTGATCAAATCACAAGCGAGTAAAATTAGCTTTACCCTTATTATTTAATTAGTATAAAAAAAAAACACAGGTATATTTGGGGGAGGAATCTCTTGACGTTTCGAATGGGCTACCGAGGTAGGTCTCGTACATATTTTTAGACATTCACAAAACTCAATTATTGTTTAATAACATTTTTTATATTCTTTGTATTTTAAATGCGCCTATAATTTTTAACAAAAGCATTGGTCAAATGGCTACAAAGATAGTTAGCGTTCATATTTTAAAACATTCCAAAAACTCAATTACTGTTTTATGATTGGATCCAGCACATCTTTAGTCTTGTTTTAATCTTCATAGTTATATAAATAAATAAATACAATATAATACAATTACTCCTATAACTGTAATAACGTCACATGATGCAAGTTTAGTTTAACACCGCATTGTAATCTACCACATAAGTTAATTAACAACTAAATTATGTTTAAAATAGTCTCTTTCCTCTTAATACAAAATTCAACCAAACACTTTCTTATTTAATACTACTATTTAATCCCCTCTTATTTAACACTTTAAATTTAATACGTCATGTAAATGTGTTGTTAGAGATTTAAAAGTTCAATTAGAAATTTAGTGGGGCCACTTTCAAAAGCTCAAGCAATAATCGAATTTTCTTAGAGCTCATCAAGAACATTTATTAGGTAATAAATCACGTTCAATACAAATCTATTGATCTACTTTCTACATTAATTTAAGAAGAAAAGATAAAGATTGAAGCAATGAATTGATACCATAAATGTGTTTCAAAAATCTATGAATTGATATTTGATGAACATATTTTTTCGACTCAACTGATATTCTCTATGATTTTGTTTACTAAAGTAAACTAAAGAAAAAATTAGAAAAAACTCTTCAGTAATTAGAGATAATCTGATCCTGTGTCATTATTATATGGATTGTGCAAGATTCCAATTACTTGTTTAAAATGTCTACTTGTTTAAAAATCCTAGTTATAGTCAACTGCAAGTCTGCAACGGGCTTCGGCCGGCCAGCCAGCCTCAAAGACTGCTAACTTCACCAATTAATTTGACTCGTACCGTCACAGCCAAATCTACTCCGTTAATCAGGCCTGGACCCTCATGAATCTAGCTGTGACGGACAAGGTGCAAACCAGACTTGTAGACAGAGGAATCTTCCTATGATCTACATCAACAAAAACAATTTTAATTAGGCTTAATTACATCCACCTCACTTGAGGTTTCTATAATTATACTAACCCCCTTACTTTACCTTATAAAATAAAATAAACTTCCTTTGATTTTCTTTTTGTTTGTTTGTGGTAGTACATAACAAAACAAGTTAAAAATACTAAGGACGCTAGTAAATCCTTTATCTCTCTCTTGAAAATATTAGCTATACGATCTTATTCTTTATGTTCAATCTCAGCAAAATAATTATCTTTTGTTAGTGATCCATATGAAAAACTCGCCAACATATCAACATCATCATTTTGTATTATCAAATTACTACTTTTGTCCTTGTTGCAACTCAATTTATTCTTTTATCAGCAAAAAATAAATTTTATTAATTAATTTTCAACAAATGATTATTTAGAGATTAATCGAAATTTCTGAGATTTTAATAGCAAATGAGAACATTCCCAATATATTAGCACTTTAATTCTACCAAAACAACAACTAACGATCACCAAAACAAAGAGATGGATTGACAAGATGTTGCAACCCACAACTCCCTATTGATGTTTATCTATATATGGAGTAAAATATACTCACTCAAAATATCTTTATGTCTCTCCCCCTTTGTTCAACTTTAAATTTCTATCTCCTCTACTTCTTAAATTTTTTTTCCAATCTTGAACCGACGTCTCCTTAAATGAGAAAAACATTTTTGTTGACAAAAAAAATACTGAGAGCTTCTAAATTTAAGTACTAAGTAAACCTGAATTCTTTGATATGTAAATATGTAAGCTTGAGACTTATAATTTTACTCCCTTTTAAAGTTTCAGGTTTGAAATTTTTCGAGTACTATCAACTCTTAGGAACTTAGTACATAGAAAAATTTACTATGAATTTAATTGAGATTCCCGCAAGTAAAGTGTGTGATTGATCTTTCAAGGATTAATCGAGGTACGTATAAGTTGACCTAAATACAGAAGGGTGGGACCAGAAATTTAATTTACCTTTATATAAAAATAAATTAAACTAAAAAATATATTGAACTACAAATAATATGACAGACTAAAATTTTACTTATAAAAAAAAAATCCACCTAAATTCCTTGTAGGCTATTGCCAACCATAGCCCAAACACTTTCAGTTATCAAATTCAACTACTTGAGTACCGATTTTACAATCTATGCATTTAGAAGCTCCCAGCAGTACAAATGCAGTTTAAATGACATCAGTGATAACTAAAGATTTGGGATTCTGTTGTTTATTGCGCACGATAAAATATATTGTGCATCAAAATAATATTTTTTTAGCGTACAAAAAATTGTCCAGACAATCGGACAACGTTTGGATAAATTTTTGTGCTTTAAAATAATTTTATTTTTGCGCACGATAAAATTTGCTGTGTGTAATACACAACAGAGTTCCTATTCCGATAACTAAGGGGACGTTAGTGTTATTTCAAAAATTATAAAAATGTCTATGTAATTATTAAAACCTCAAGACCGTCAATGTAGTCAGTCCTTTTAACGAGTTCGTTGTTATATTTGCTTTTTCCTTAAAAAATTTGTTCCAAATTTCTATTTTGTTCCAACCGCTTCAAAGCGTAGACTTGAAGTTCAAACGACCGAGATCGTCTCCTAAGCTTTCCGTCTCTTTCCCACGTTTTCTCACTTTCTCGCTCCGGCATTTCGACGAACAGTTTTCCCGCAAAATAAGGTCAGTTTTGCTTTCTATAACACTGCTTTACTTAATTGATATCTTCTGTTTCTGGTTCATGTTTGTTCAATTTTGTATTGTTAGTACCTTTTACTCTTTGCAGTTTTTTGTGTTTTAATTCTATGGAATAGAAGCTACGCATTTGTACTCAGTTGTTGAATTTTTAGTTTGATTTGTTCGGATCTGTTCTAGACACTATGGCCGTACTCAAAGTACTGAAATCGGTGATATTATGCTTTGTATATGCAAAATAACAGATGCGATTGACTTGTGGAGTATATTATGGATGAAATTGAGTTGGATAATGTGTTTGTTATGTATTTTACGGCTCAATTTTTTTAGTTTTATTTTAAAAATTTGGGGGTCATAAGTCTATTTGGTTTTTCTTTGCTGTTAGCCCTCCTTGAAAAAGTTCTTAGTGAAAGTTAATTTTAGATCTGAAATTAAGTTGTCCCAAAGTTTCCACCTCATTGTGAGGGATCCAATTGTGTGTTGTAAACAATATTGTCTAGCATATTACTAGGTGTTCTTGTTCAGTTTTTTTTTTTGTGCTTATAGAACTATAAATCAAGTATATTTAGTGTACGTACTAGTTTCTTCCATTTTTTTTATCATCTGCTTATCATTTTGGCGTTTAGTTAATTTTATATGGCTTCAGAGTAACTTTGGCATTTTAGTTTTCTTTTTTAAAGATTGTGAAGAACCTTACTTAAAAGATGTACTTACTTATGGAGTGAATTATTTTGTGTACAACTAGTTGTCGTATGAGCTTTTCTTTTGATAGATGCATGTGGAGTGTGGATGGATGTCCTGAAACTGAATGCTTCTTTTGTGATTCATAAGGACATTGGGCATACCTCTTCTTCATGAATAGAGCAAAAGTCCGGAGAGCTAATTAATTGCAAGTTATTTGTTTAACGACTATACCATAGTTATTAAAGGCGAGAGGCGCAAAGGTCTCTTGGAGCCTAGGCGCGAGGCGCAAGGCGAGGCGCGGGCTTTATTGAAGCGAGGCGCACCTAGTCAAGAAAAAAAACAAATATAACATATACAATAAGTAATATAATAGTGCATTGCTGAAAGTATATATTATATAGCATATACAATATCTATAGATATACAATATAGTATATACACAGTGCTGAAAGTATATACAATATATATCGATAATATATAGTACATACATCAATAATATAGTAATATACTACATATCTAGTGCATATATAGATATATATCGAAAATATAGTAATATCGAGTGCATATAATATAGTAATATACTACATATTCGGTTGATACAGCATATATAGATATATAATACAGATTATACTACAGATAGTTCATAAATACAGATTATACTATAAACACTGCATATATAGATATATATACCGTTGGAACTTATGGCTCATATGGGCTGGCCAGAAGCCGAGCTCAATGGAGCGGAGCGAGGGAAGAGAAGCGACCGAAGCGCGCGCCTGGTGCTCCTCGCCCCTAGGCTCATAAAGCCGCACCTCGTTCAAGTAGCCTCGCCCGGCACCCTTAGGAGCTTATAGGCTGCGCCTCGCACCTATGGACTATACAATGATGTTAATGTCCATTTCCCCACTTTAAACACTGATTTTATTGGATTCAAAAGACTTAATTTCGAAGGAAAGAAAAGGATTTTCTCAGAAAATGCAGGGATTCAAACTTCTCTGTCACGAAAACATGTGCACACTTGGAGTTTAAATTTTACTAACTCTTTGTTCATCAAAAGGACATAATTGCAGTTAATTTCCAGTATTAAGATATCC
Organism: Arbutus unedo; assembly: GCA_014822125.1. Taxonomy (NCBI): domain Eukaryota; kingdom Viridiplantae; phylum Streptophyta; class Magnoliopsida; order Ericales; family Ericaceae; genus Arbutus; species Arbutus unedo. The sequence continues at coordinate 10,695 of JABCMJ010022059.1, read as the reverse complement.
AATAATCCTCTTGATGAATGCTCCGTTTCGCGAGCATTAAATGACCTATTCCGTAGTTCGGCAAGTCTTCTAAATTACTAAACATAGGATACAAACAATTTAGCTCAATACAAGCACCCATATATACACACAATGCTGAAAGGGCGACATTTCTTTTTGACAGAGAAACATAGCCCTATAAGACTCACGCCATACCTAACCTGAATGTTTAAATATCACACATAGCCAGGTGGCTTGGCGGAGGAGTAAACAAAGAAAATACAGGGACCTTGATAACAGCGGGCAAATAACTGCAACACACAAGCGCTTAGCAGGAGGTTCATCCAACCAAGTGCACTATACTTGTTGATCTTCCCAAACCAAATGAAAATAATGAATCAGCACATTACAAAAAGCACAAGATGAATGACTTACTTCGTTTTACATATTTGGAAAAAGTCAAATAATAATAATAGTCAAAGATGGGATGAAACTGAAGAATGAAGATGATCAAGGAAGCAAATTTGTTCCATGGGCTAAACTCTAGCATAGTAGCAGCTCTTGTAGTGAGAAGTTATTATAATTTATATGTAGGCCATTGCCTTTTCTGTTAAATATCAGTTGTCTTTAATGTCTAAAACATAAAAAAACTCAAGCCAGTCCTTCCCATGGGTTATTCTCTAAATGGAAATAAATCAGCAGTTATAGGAGTGAAATCGTGATGTCGTTCACTACCTTCTTTGACTATCAGAGACTACATGTTGACCTCCAACTCTATTTTTGTTTACCGTCTATTTGTCTTTCGATATGCAAAGTCTCTATGTTCATATGTTTATGAATGGAATTAAATATTTATTGACCCCTCTTTACAGGATTGGAAGTTTATAGAGAAGCTTGAAGGGTGTTTCTTTTGGAACTGAGGGTTCAGTGAGGTTCTCACCAAAGAATGTATTGTTGCCGTGTGATGCAGAACAGTTGAAGTTGTATATACTACATCTGAAAGCCTTGGGAGAAGACATAAGTATTTATTCTTTCACATAGTAGACTTAGCATTTTAGGATATGGGATGTTCAACACAAGGTGGTTGATTCGGTTTTTGGTATTTCGGGTCTTGTTCAATTCATGGTGAGGAAGTCCCACCATATGCTATCAATACACCTCATATCCTGATTTTTTACTAGGGTGCTTATTCCGTCGAACTGTCTTGGCATGGCAGTTGGTGATTTCTTGGTTCTTTCCATGTAACCACTTACATATACTGGTCTTTATCCGAAATGAAGAAATGGTACATAGGCATTTTATTTGCATCCTTATTTATGTTGCTCATTCTTCTGAGGTACGGAGTCACGAAATATCCTGTTAATGAAAATTATCTCACAAGTCCCTTCACCACCAATGGCACTCTAACAAATCCTCTTGAATGGATTGCTTCTGGAGCTCCACCAGCAGTTCAAAATCCCGAGAATAGTTCTCAGGTGATTTCTGCCAATACCATAATTTCTAGTCTCTTTGCTCAGAGGAACCTCTCTAATGAAGAGAAGCAAACTTTGCATACATGGAACCATCTCAAACACTTTATAGGAAATGCTCATGTCTTACCCAATGCAATGGAGGCAATTAAGGAAGCTGGACTTGCTTGGAATAACCTTATGACTTCTGTTGAAGAAGAAAGGCTTGCATATGGAAATGCAAGTTCAAGCAGGAAAGGAAAAGAGAAACAATGTCCTCAATTTCTAAGCAAAATGAATGCCACAGGGCTGGATAATAGTGGTTTTAAGTTGCAGGTTCCTTGTGGTCTGACGCAGGGTTCTTCCATTACTTTTATTGGCATTCCAAATGGTCTTCTTGGTAATTTTCGGATTGACCTAACTGGGGAACCACTTCCAGGGGAGCCAGATCCGCCGATTGTATTGCATTACAATGTTAGGCTTCATGGTGATAAGATAACTGAGGACCCTGTAATTGTACAAAATACATGGACTGTTGCTCATGACTGGGCAGAAGAGGAGCGTTGCCCGTCACCTGACCCTAATAAGAACAAGAAAGGTAGAGTAACCTGTCATATTTTCATTTCTTTACTGACATTCAATGTTTGTGGCATTATTCCTTCTTAAATTGAGATCCAGTTGATATGTATTTCCTGCATGTTGTGTTGATCCAATTAAAGGAATTCATTCTTTTTAGTCTGATGTTGTCCTTCCATGTCCTGTAACAGCCATGAAAATCTTTGTAATTGAAGGGAGCCATTTAGATTCAACTCGAGGGTCTGTAATACAATTAGATGGTAGAAGATTTCGCATTGCCTAACCATCTTGCGTACATACCATATTGGCGGTGATTTGAAATTGCGGGGTAGTTTTGTTGTTTACTCTGTTTTGGTGATGGCATAATAAGCTAGTATTTGGTTTTTTCTTAAAGTAGTTAAGCGGATTGGAAATCAGTAATCGCTTGATGTAGACGCAAATGCCATTTTCTTGATGACTAGTCATATGCTTCTCGTATTATTTCATATTAATCTTTCATCTTCGTCAGAATTTTATGGACTGTAAAGGTTCTGCATGGATTGATTTTGCAATTGCTTCTCTTTGTTACACCCTGTGTTCAGTTTTGATTACTCTGTCTAGTTATGTTACAGTGGATGAGTTGGAACAGTGCAACAAGATGGTGGGAAAAGATGATAACAGGGTCTTGGCAGCTAATGCACACTCCAATGGTTCGAGAAAGTTTGTCTCGGATGGATCTAAAACAAGAACATATTTTCCCTTCAAGCAGGATTGTCTTTCTGTTGCTACACTTAGAGTGGGAACAGAAGGAATCCAGATGACAGTAGACGGAAAGCACGTAACATCTTTTGCTTTTCGCGAAGTAATTTCTCCCTCTTTAGTTAAATTACCGTTTAGAATTTTTGAGAAAGTATATTTTTTTCCCCACTTTTTTGGTTGCATTTATTTGCTGCTCTCTTGGATGGTTATCTATGCAGAGTTTGGAGCCATGGCTGGTCAGTGAAGTAAGGATTTCCGGAGACATAAAATTAGTCTCTGTCGTTGCTAGTGGTTTACCAACATCTGAAGATATAGACCACATAATCGACATAGAAGCGCTCATATCACCACCTCTTCGGTCTCGAAAGCCATTGGATCTCTTCATAGGTTGTTTTTCCACAGCGAACAACTTTAAACGTAGGATGGCTGTTCGGAGAACATGGATGCAGTATGCTGCAGTGCGGTCTGGGGCAGTTGCTGTGCAATTTTTTGTTGGTTTGGTGAGCATTGCAGTTGCCTTATTTTTACTGATGTAATCTTACTTGGATTGTTACATTGGCGTTTGTAAATTACTAACGGTATCTACGGGCAGAGAGCAATGCACACAACTTGTTTTCGTGGTGCAGTGAACATCATAAGAATGATTCTTCCCCAGAAAATGTCATTTGTCAGAGTAAACCTTTTTTTATTATGTAGTTTTGAGTAAAAAAGTTACCCTCAAAGAAGCTTGTTGGAATCCCACAATTTGAAAGCATATGGTTATGAGAGACAGTGTACCCTCAGAGCATTGTAGTAGGCTGTCTAAGAATGAGATAGGTAAATTGTACACAGCAGGATAGAATGAGACCTGTTTTGGCTTGTTAAGGTAGTTTTTACCTAACACGGAACCTTGAGCTCCATTGGACTAGCTAGCCACCCGTTAAAGAAGCCAGTGTTCAAGGGGCAGCTCTTTTGCTAGGAGCACCTCTTACCTGTTAATTAGGCACCTCCTTCTCTCTCTCTCTCTGTAGATACCTAAATGCCTTTCTGCAGGAGAAACAGTGATAACATGATCAATTCTTGTTACTTAGCACATGCTTCGGAGAGCTCAGTGGAGCTCAAATTTGAGAAATGGGCTGGCTAGACTCACTTGTCAGCTTGCAGCTCACCATGATAAGGACCTTAACGTGTCCAATGCACATGCTCTCATTGCTAGGTTCTCTCTTGTCTTGATTTGTGCATCTGATTGAGTCATTGACACACATAAATGGGGTGCTTGTGTGCTTAGGACTCTAATCTGCTGGGTTTTGTGTAAAGTTGAAAATTAATTTTCCTTCTTAGTTTCAGTCTATTAAGTAGAGCGATATTAGAAACCCTAGTGGCCCCTTTTTCCACATGGATCTGCAGGTGGGCAATTACTGAGATATATCCTTTGGCTTATCTCAAGGGCATACTCAAACTCAGGTCCTTGATTCATGAGGCATACTCCTGGCTATCTTGGTACTCATAGGGGTTATGGTTGAATCATTAATATCTTATCTCTTACGTGTAAATCTGCTGTTGAAGTATTTGTCTGTAACTGAATTTGAGTTGTATTGCAGCATAAAAACCAGATGGTGAATGACGAGCTTTGGAATGAAGCACAGACATATCACGACATACAGCTGATGCCGTTTGTTGACTACTACAGCCTGATCACCTGGAAGACTCTGGCTATCTGCATCTTTGGGGTAAAGTTCTGTATTTCCTATTTTCCTAGACAAGGAGAATTCTCAGTTTGCCTCAATTTATTGACGACATCTCTTGGACAGACTGAGGTGGTCTCTGCGAAGTTTGTCATGAAAACGGATGATGATTCATTCATTCGGGTGGATGAAGTGCTGGCTTCTTTGAACAGGGTAAATGTTACTCGTGGGTTGCTTTATGGTCTCATTAACTCAGATTCTCAACCTCATCGGAATCCTGATAGCAAGTGGTATATTAGCAATGAGGTATCTATTTTCCCAACTTTAACATGCTTCAACGTTCATTTTCCTCTATGGTGTTCGGAATGATGAAGTTTGCTTCTTATTTTCTATCCTCTCAAATTCCCACATAGAGGCTAAACCAAGTTTAGTGACTCTTTGGTATGGTATTATGGTCTGGACCATAGTAACAAGGGCTACTTATAAATTGAAATCCGGAAGGTCCTGAAAAGCATCCCTACCGAGTTCAAAGTGACAAAGTTATATCAGGGATACTATACGATTTGTGAAATGATTCTTTTGCATTAGTCTCAGTATTTGTAAGACATTCATTCGAAAATTGTTGCATATTTTGTCCGAACTGTATTGTAGAATATACACAAAGTTGATCAGTAAACAAGTGTGACTACATTTGGAGGGTTTGCAGATGAGGATAGCCCTATGGTACCTGCTGATTCTAACTGTGTGTTTCCCAATGGTAAGAAGGTTGATCGTGTACTGTAAGAAAAAAGTACGAAGACTGATCACCCGCAAAAAGGGTAAAATATTCCTATAAGTTTTGTGCATTATGCTCCACTCTCAACTATTGGCAAAAAGCCTGAACATGTCTTGCCTCATTATGCCATGCTGAAAATGTCTAATCAGCTACATGCTAACTGCCATCAAAATTGCGGTTAGTTGATGAAGCTGAAGCCTGTAACGAACAGAGAAAAATAAAATGAGTTGGAAATCCTTCGATTCAAAACCAATATCTGGATATCAAATCCTTCTCTAAACCTGTTTAGAACTCTGAATAATTGTGTTATCAGAACCTAAAACTCTTTGCCTAAAAGGCTACAATCTTGTTTATAATAAACTAGACCTAATTCCTGTCAAACAAGAAACCCATAAAAAAGGAAAATAATAGTAACCTAAATAGGAAATAGAATGATTTTGTTCTACCTCCATATTCCTAACATAATACTAAGACCAAAAATTAGCATATAAAATGCCTAAAATCATGCTTGCATTATTATTCTTAGTATTTCCTGTTGAAGTGGGATTAACTCCGTAATTACGGTGGCTACTGTCTAGTTTCCTTTATTCACTTTTGGTTCTATGATTAAGAACCTGTAAATCAGGTAAGAATCCCCTTTGATAATAACTCACTCTCTCTCTCTTATCTGTGTTGTTAAGGAATGGGCTGACGTCAAGTATCCTCCTTGGGCTCATGGCCCCGGCTATGTTGTGTCAAGTGACATAGCGAAGGCTGTCTACGAGAGGCACAAAAAAGGCCGCTTGAAGGTAAAGAAAATATTCTTCATAAAATTTAGCTCCTGTTCTGCTGTTTTTAGCATGGAACCCTTCTTATAACATGTGGATTTGCTTTTGGAATATCTAAACCTACCCATACGCGTGATTGGTGCTACAGATGTTCAAACTAGAAGATGTGGCAATGGGCATATGGATTGCCGATATGCAGAAACGTGGTTTGGCAGTAAGATACGAGAAGGATGAGAGGATCTTTAATGAGGGGTGTAAAGATGGTTATGTTGTCGCTCACTACCAAGGTCCGAGGGAGATGCTTTGTCTTTGGCAGAAACTTAAAGAAACAAAGCGCGCCAGATGCTGTGGTGAATGATAACCGTAGTTGCACATATCATTTTGGATTTCGGTAGCTTTTGAAACGGAGATATTGATTGCTGGAATGAAACAGTGATTCAACTGACTAGAGTTCCAGCAGGGCTTCATTTATACGAAGGTGGTAATAACCATATTAAGTAGGAATAGGAATCTGATTTAGTGAATCTTATAGGAAGGCTAGTTTATAGAATTTGTTGTATTGATCCATTGTTCCACGGCCTTGTCGGATCTGATACAGAGAGGTTTTTCTTGTACAGTATCATGTAATCAATAATGGCATGTTATTTAGGGCCAGAAAAGGATGCTGATTACATTTTTGATCATCTTCATTTACACCTGCATATTTCTATTCGGTGCATCCCCCTCAATTTCGAAGTGTATTGGTGTCTTCAACATTGTAATGTAGATAAAAAATGAGCTTTTTGGGGAGAGAGTGATCCGTTTTCAAGGATTTCGCTGATGCCGCACGAAAATGCATTGAGTTTGCCAGTGTCTCTATATCCCAATTCATCAGTTGCTAGCAAATTGGGTCCATTGGTTCGTTTTGTTCCATTCCATGAAAACAATCTTTTGATTATTGGATGACATATAGACTGAAGTTTTACGGCCTTTCTCACATTTGTGGACGAGCACAAGTCAATTCAGCTGATTATAGCTTATTTGGTCACTCTTGCACATTGCCAATTAAGAGATCGGAGGACCAGACAAGATTTGAGTATTATTTATTGTTAGTGTATTGGATCATGATGGCAATGAGCTGTCAATGTCTTTGTCTAAAGATTAGCCAAGTGTTGATGAAATCTCAGAGAGATGTGGTCATGTGGAGCATGGTGTTTAATGGTGTGGAGTGCCATTTAGTATTTTCCTTTTTCTTTTCTATTCTGTTTGTTGTAACACGTGGTTTTTGAACTGTTAGCTGGCAAGTAAGTCGGTTACCAATTAAGTCGGTGGATGACATTTGTTTTTTGGTGCACGATAGTTTTGGGTATAAAGGTGTGCTGGTGGTTTGTTCAGAACATGAAAATAAAGGATAGAAATTCAGTTCAGAGAAGAGTTGTTCTGTTCTTCATCTTCCTCATGTTTTACGTTTAATTGTTGTTTGTTCAATTGATTCAATTCATGAAGTTCTTCATGGTATCAGAGCAACAAAGACGAAAGTCAGAAAGATCCTGGTAAAACGCATGATCTAGTTATCCAAAAGGTCAGTTAATTCTGTGAAAGATAATTCTTAGGGTTCGTGTTCCACTTCTCGATCGAAAAATGGTGAATGTCATTACAATGCCTCAATCCTTGATCTTTCTAGTTTCTAATTTCAATTCACTGGTTACAGTAAAGTTGCATTCCTCAAATTACTTGTTGTGGAAGTTGCAAGTTAAGAATGCTACAAAAGCAAATGGATATTTTGAGTACATTTTTGGTTCCATTGAACAACCTGAAGAACAGATTGAAGATGTGTCTGGTAATCTTGTCTCTAATCCAGAATTTTCAATGTGGAATTTAATAGATAGTCATTTGTTGTCCTGCCTTACTGCATCACTGTTAGCGTATGCATTAACTCATGTTCTTGAGTCAGTTCATGCTTTTCAAGTGTGGAAAAGTCTTGAAAGCAAGTATAGCACCTTGACAAGATCTCACGTCCATGATCTGAAACAGCAATTGTATAATGTTTCGAAGGTTTCAACCATGGAAAAATACATTGAGACGATCAAAGAATGTGCACAAAGATTATATGCAGCAAACTATGTGATAGATGGGGATGACCTTATTTTCTACACTCTTCATGGCTTACCATTAGAATTTGATCAATTAAAAACTTCTATCAGGACAAGAGGCAATACAATTAAATTTGATGAATTAGTGAATATACTGAATGCAAAAGATCGACATCTACTCAAGAAAAATGAAGGAATCAACATTGATAAAGGATCATTACTTGTTGCAACAGTGTCTCCTAGTTGTTCAATTGCCAAAAATACTGGAGAACAGCGTCAGGAAATTAAACCTACTATAGATTCTTCTTCTAATGCAACTGGAAGCAATACAATTTCCAAGGTACAGTGTGGTCCTCCAGTGTTCCAACCACAACCTATTATGGTGTACCACAAGGTTTCTACTCTCCACAAAGAGGTAGAGGAAATAGATTTGGCTATGGTGATAAAGCAGGGTGTCAAATTTGTGGTAAAACCAACCACACTGGCATAACATGCAATCACAGACTGAATCTGAGTTACCACCCTTTTGATCAATCCAAATGGAGAAATGGCAATTATCAGACTGGAAATGGAAATCAATTTTCTAGTCAAGGAATGCAAGGAGTACCAGTTGGTCAGTCTTAACTGCAGAACTGGGGTTTTACCAATCAAGGGGCTTCATTTACTCCTAGACACAACAATCCAACAACTAGAATTCCACCTCAAGGCCAAGTAAATTTGACTACTTGTCCTTCTCCTGGTAAATTTCCTTCAGGAGGACAAGTTAGTTATCCTTCTATTCTTCCACAAGGCAGTACGGACTCCAGTGCTATGATGTGTCAGTCAGGTCAGCAGCCAAATTGGTATCTGGACAGTGGAGCTTCCAACCATGTTACTCATGATATTTCCAACATTGCTCAACCACAGGTTGCTGCTCATCCAAAAGGTTTAATGGTAGGAAATGGAACTTCAATTTCTGTAAATCATACTGGTAAGGGTTATCTATCTACTCCCTTAGCTAATCTCAAGCTAAACACTATACTTCATACTCCTCATATCACACATAATCTCCTCTCAGTTTTTCATCTTGCTAAGGATAATAACTGTAGTATTACATTTGATTGTTTTGGGTATGTTGTTCAGGACAAAACAACCAATCAAATTTTGTTCTAGGGTCCTTGTCACAAGGGACTGTATCCAGTTCTGAGTTGCTCTAAGTCAGGACTCCTTGCTGCTGCACATTCAACAGCTTTACTTTCTACCTCTGCTACGACTTGGCATCACAAGCTCGGTCATCCTAGCTTGCCTTTGTTTCAATCTTTGATCAAGCAATTTTCTCTACCTGTTTCTAAACCAATAAATGTCACTTGTTGTAGTTGTCAAATTGGCAAGAGTCACAAGCTTCCTTTCACTAGTTCTACGACTTGTACTCAGTCACCTTTTGAATTATTGCATTTAGATGTATGGGGACCAGCTTCTTTTCCTTCATTTCAAGGTTTTTGATACTACTTGTTGATAGTTGATGATTTTAGCAGATATTGTTGGCTGTTTCCATTACAGTATAAATCAAGTGTCAAGTAGTGTGTTACTCAGTTCAAAAGTTATGTTCAAAATCAGTTCCAAGCCACAGTAAAACAGGTTCACACTGATAATGGTAAGGAATTTGTGAACAATTTTCTTACTCAAATTTATCTCGACTCTGGTATTGTTCATCAAACGACCTGCCCATATACTTCTGAACAGAATGGAGTCGTGGAAAGGAAGCATCATCACCTTATTGAAACCACCATTACCTTGTTAACTCAAGCTTGTCTTCCTACTTCCTTTTGGCTTGAAGCTCTTCTTACCACTGTGTACTTAGCAAACAGACAGCCTCATTCTTCTATTAAGTTTCAAGTACCTTATAGTGTTCTTTCTAAGCATCCTCCTGATTATTTGTTTCTTAAACCATTTGGATGTGCTTGTTTTCCTTGGCTGCGACCTTATAGCTCCAACAAACTTAGTCCAAGGTCAGCGTTGTGTGTATTTCTTGGTTATTGTGATAACACAAAAGATTATAGATGCTATGATCCCAAAATTCAAAAGGTTTATGTTTCCAGGCATGTGCGATTTCTTGAAGATTCGTTTCCATATCCCTCTCTTACACAGCTCCATCACAGTTCTGCCTCTGAAGTTTCTTCTGTGTCCAATTTTCGTGTGCCCCTCACCACATTTGATGAATTTTAGCTCACTATTCCTTCTTCTTTAACTACTGCTATTCAATGCCCTGCTGTTTCTTCTTCTATTTCATTTCCTGATTCTTTAGTTCCTTCATCTCCTCTTGTCCATCATAGTCCTTCTTCTCCTGGTCCATCAGTTTTTCCATCTATTTCTCCCACAGATCCTGACCCAGTTTCTCAACCAGTATCTCCTCTACTTTCTCAACACGTTTCTCCTGTAGTGCCTCAACTTGTTCCTTCTTCTGTGTCTTCCCATCCTATGGTTACAAGGTCCAAAGCTGGCATTTTTAAGCCCAGGTATCCTATATCTTTAGTTGTTGTTTCTCCTTCCAGTTCTAGTTCATTGCCTGCCATTGAACCTCGACACTTTGGGGAAGCTATGCATTTCCCTGAATGGAAACAGGCCATGCAAGAAGAATATCAGGCTTTAATTGATCAAGGGACCTGGACTTTAGTACCTCCTCCACATCATGGCCAC
>JABCMJ010022045.1:0-12806 GCA_014822125.1 Arbutus unedo | reverse complement strand
GCAACAAATAGTTCAGAGCATAAACAGGATAAAATATGATAATACGGCCACTTTTTTTTCGCACGAGCCAGCCACACTTCGATTTTATTTATAGCTAAAAACTAAATTTTATTTACTTGTAAGCATTATTTTCTATACTGGCATTTATTACGTGAAACAAATCCAGAGGATGCTTCATGAGTCAGGACACAGAAGAAAACATCTTGGACATGAACGATCAATGGATGCTTTTTTATAGACTTAATAATACTCACATGGAAGATAATTCCTTCCAGGCAAGAAATGATCATATCCGGTAAACCAATGATGCATTAAAATGATGCCTTAGATATAGGAAGGAGGAGGGGAGCTTGTGATCGGCATCCCAACTGCAACCTCCTTCCTTCAATCAAGAGATCAGATAATACCTGTTCAAATCGCAACTGAACAAAGGATTATCACCACTTGCACTGGTTAGTCCCAACGAAGGAAGCAAATAATCTGTCCTGCTTCTGCTAAAAGGACAAACAAGTGGGGTTAAGAAAGAAAACACAAAACCCAGATTTTTATTATCTACAAAGGATATATCACCATAACGTTTAGTTTATATCACCAGATTTTCATTATCTACAAAGGATTATATCACCAGATTTTCATTATCTACAAAGGATTATCTCACCATTATCTACAAAACCCAAATAATGTGTTCAAGCCCAGTATTTCGGTTAGGATAATACAATAGTGGAAATGGATGATTAACTGATAATATCATCAGATTTCTGTTAGGATAATACAGCATTGGAAATGGGTAATTAACTGATTATATCTAAGAAGGCTGCGAGGAGGAGAGAGAGACGAACCAGATCTGGAGTTTCTGTGCTGAACGGCGAACGGCGAAGACGAAGTTGAATGGTGAACGGCGATGATCGACTGCCGACGAGTACTGAGAAGCCAAGAAACGAACGTGACGGAGAAGTCTGATGATTCAAAATTCCAAGTGAACGTATGAACTAGGTTTTTTAGTTTTTAGGTTTTTTACGGTTTCATTTTTTGGTGATCAAAATTGATAATTGAATAAAAGAATTTAAATTCCAAAACAAATAGACTGAATTAATTGGATTGAAAAAATAAATTAAATTACCTATTTAATTTAAATTTAATTATCATTTCGATTTAATTTTCCAATTTAATAAATTTTTATTTGTACAATTAAGTTCCATCAATTTAAATATAAAATTTCATACGCTTGCAATTAAAAAGTCCAGTCACGCTTCCTTGTTTGTCCAAATTGCCCTTCTTTGTGGGATAAAAATAAATAAAGAAGTCATCATTCTCATTATTAGTCCTCAAAGCACAAAAGAAAAAAAAATGTAATAATTATTGAATTATATTTTTTAGTTAAATGTTTTTATAATTTTTGTTTTGTATAAATTTTTTATAGTTATTATTTCGTCTCGATAAAGAATTTCAAAAAAATATAATATAGTATACACCGCTTGTGGTAACAATTGAGTACATTCTATGGGAGTTGCACAAAAAATAGCAGATCGAATGGTTAATCTGTAAAGGATGATTGTAGAGGTTTGAGACAAACAACCCCCAACGGCCGCACCAAGAAGGTCAGGATAGGAACTAAGGAGATAGAAATCGAGAAGCCCCTGCTATGATTCAACCGAGGAGATTTGGACGATATTTGGAAGACTAGAAAAAGGTGAAGATTCAAACTCTGCTAGTAAAACAGGTGAAGAAGATTTGATCAGAAGAGGAGTTGGAAGTTTACTGCAGTCCTCGACAGTAAAAAATTCCTAAGAAGGAAGATCAACCCATTACATTTTATGAGGAGGATGCCCGGGGAGTGCACCAACCGAAAGTCATTGCGTTGGTCATCATGGTTGTGGTGGCCAATTACAAAACAAGGAGAGTTCTAATTGATAGTGGCAGTTCAGTCAATGTACTCTTCCTCCATGCATACACCCAACTTGGCTTGGGCAAGGATAGGCTCAGACCTATCAAGTCACCCCCAGTAAGTTTCTTTAGTGATCAAGTATATCCGTTGAAACATATTTTGCTTCCTTTAATGGCAAGAGGCAAGGATAAGAGAAAGGTAACGAAAATGGTTGATTTTTTTGTTGTTGACTACTCGTTCGCCTAGAATGCCATTATAGGGAGAACTGTGTTGAATGCAATGAAAGCTATTGTCTCTATGTACCATTTAAAGGTGAAAAGTTCCCTACCCTAGACAGTCCAGGGGCGATGAGGGGGGATTAGAAGGCTAGGCAAGAGTATCACTTTACTTTCGTGAATAAGGCCAAAAATACAATGCAGATAGAAGAGCATGGATTTGAGAGACTAGGAGAATCTTAGACAAGGAAAGTCGGCTGAGAACCTGGTCAAGATAGAATTGGAGTCGCGTAACAATTGCTTAAGTGGTTACGGTTGGATCCAACTTTAGTGTTGAACTCCAAAAAGAATTAGGTGGAATTTTTGAGGAAAAACCAAGGCATCTTTGCATGGTTGCATGAGGATATGCCCAGAATTGATCTAAGGATCATTGTGCACAAGTTGAATGTGGATGCCAATCATTGCCTGGTAAAGTAAAGGAAGATAACGTTTGCTCCAAAACAAAACGAAGCGATCGTAGAGGACGTGAACAAGTTTTACCAAGCAAAAGGATAACTTTCTATTTCTCCTCATTGATCTACTTATGGATTCCACAAGAGAACATGAGCTTTTCAGTTTCGTGGATGCTTTCTTCGGGTACAATCAGACTAAAATGTGGGAAACGGAGGAGGATAAAACTTCTTTTATCACGGACAGAGGTATGTGCTGCTACAAAGTCATGCCATTTGGGCTTAAAAAATATGGGGGCAACATATCAGAGGGTACTCAACTAGATGTTCAAGAAGTAGATTGGAAGAAACATTGAAGTCTATGTAGATGACATCCTGGTTAAGAGTGTTAGCCGAGGATAGTACGTGGTTGACTTGAAGGAAACTTTTGTTTTCCTCAACAAATACGCTATGAAATTAAAACCTACTAAGTTTGCTTTTGGGGTCTTGTTGTAAAAGTTTTCGGCGTTCATGGTATCTCCAAGGGGAATTGAAGCCAACCCGCGGAAGATCCAGGCAATTCTTGACATCACCCTGGATCGTAAAGGAAGTTCAAAGGCTTACCAGGCGCATAGCAGCCCTCAATCATTTCATTTCCAGGGCAATAGACGAGTGCTAGCCCTATATCAAAATCTTAAAGAAGGCATTTCAATGAATGGCTAAAGGAGAAGAGGCCTTTGCACAGTTGAACCAGTATCAGAAAAACCCTCATCTTCTCAGCCGAACAACCCAAGGTGATATCATTTTTGTTTATTTCTCAGTTTCTGCAACAACTGCTAGTTCAATACTAGTCAGAGAAGAATGGGGAGTACAACACCCCATGTATTATACTAGTTGAGCACTTCGGGAAGTGCAGACGAGATATCTCCTAATTAAAAAATAGCCTTTGCTGCAATAATGGCTGCAAAGAAGCTAATGCCCTTGTTCCAAGCTCATTCGATCAAGATGTTGCCCGACCAACCAAACACTCAAGTGGGCGTTGCTTAAACCAAATACATTCGCAAGACTAAAGAAATGGTTGGTTGAGGTGGGGGAGTTTGACACCAAATACTAGCCATGACTAGTCATGAAGGGACAAGTTCTTACCGAAAGAAGAAGAGGATGAGTAGTGGATTTTGCAAATTGAATGATCTGTCACCAAGAAAGTGAGTGGAGCGTGTCTCATTCTTACCTCTCCGAAATGGACCCAACTAAAATATGCCCTTCGCTTTGCTTTTAAAGCAACTAGTAATGAAGCCGATATGAAACTCTTATTACTAGGGTTAAGCTAGCCCATATTGTGTGAAAAAAAAAATAGGATGGCTATCATCTTATGGTGGGGCAAGTGGTTGGTGATTTTGAGGCTAAGAAAGAAAATACGAAGGCTTATCTTGAAAGAGTGAGGATTCTAAGGGCAAAGTTCAAAAAAATTATCATCTCTTAGGTTCCAAAGAGTGAGAATGAGGAGGTAGATAGCCTGGAGAGATTGGCCACAGCCAAGGAAGGCATTTGTCAAATAAAGTAGTAGTTCAATATCTGAATAACCCAAGTACAACCGCACTAGAAAGGGTGAACACTGTGGAGTATGTAGACTCATGGGCAGCTCCCATAGTCAAATACCTTGAATAAGGAATAGTCTTCGAAGACAAAGACCAGGCCCACGGATTGAGGATCTAGGTAGCAAATTACTTAATGAAAGGTGGAGTTCTTTACAGGGGGAGTTTTACCCTCTCATATCTTAGACGCTTAACAAAAGTAGAAGCTGACTACGCCACGAGAGAGGTTCACTAAGGGATATATCAAAGATGTCAAAAGGGAGAACAATCGCATACAAGCTACTCAAAACTGGATTCTATTGGCCGACCATACTGAGCAACTTCCTAGAGTTTGTCAAAAAGTGTGACCAATGTCAAAGGTTTGCTAAAATTTCTCATCAACCTGTGACAGCAATAAAACCAATGAAGGGGTTGTTGTCATATCCACAGTGGTGTATTGATCTTATTGGCTCATTCCCCACAGAGAAAAGACAAACCAAGCACGCCATCATTGCAATAGAAAGAAGACAATCGATTTTCTGTGGAAGAATATCTATATGTTTGATCTATCAAGGGTGATTATTATTAACCAGGACAAGCAATTTGACAATAAGACATTCCAGGAGTACTACAGTTCCAAAAGGATACATGTTCATTACACCTCCAAAAGCTACCTGAACGCCAATGGATGGGGGTAGAAGTAACAAACAAAACAATCAAGGTGGGGTTAAAGAAGAGACTTGAAGCATATAAAGGAGGTTAGCTCGAAGAGCTCCCACATATCCTCTAGACTTACCAAACTACCATCAGAACACCGACGAGAGAGACACCATAGTATTTAGCTTTTGGTGGTGAAGTTGTAATACCAGTAGAAATTGGGTTGTTGAATCCCCATACGAGAATGTTTGATGGGGCAAAGAAGAACGAAGAATTGAGGAATAATTTGGATCTCTTGGAAGAGAAAAGGGAGAGCGCAGCAGTCAAAATGACTATTTATCAATAGAAAATGGTGAAGTACCATAGCGCACAGGTCAAGCCGAAGAGTTTTTGAGATGGAGATCTAATCCTTATGAAGATTGACCCTACAGGGAAGAAGAGTACATAGCTGGGGTCCAATTGGAAAGGACCCTTCAGGATTTTACAACACATCAAGGTAGGGCATATTGACTGAAAACGCTGAGGGGAAAGGAGCTTCTGAGTCAATGGAATGTCAAACACTTGAAGGTATATTACCAATAGAAAAATAACTAGTATTTTCTTAAAGTATTCTTTTTAGTTTAAGTTTGGACTCATGTTTATTTTTACTGCATATCAAATAGCTACATGAATAAATGAAATTTTTCCCTCCAACATTTTGTGATGAAAAAAAAAAAAAAAACAAGATTGAGCAAACAAGTCTTCTCAGTAGGGCTCGCTAACAACCTTAAATAGCCACATAGTCGTTAAGTCTCAAGTGACCAACAAGATCAAGAAGACAAGTTTGCTCGACAAGAGTCGCTAATAGCCTTAAATAACCACAAAGTGACTAAGTTTCAAGTGACCGATAAGACCGAGCAGACAAGACTGCTAGACATCACTCACTAATAGCTATAAATAGACAAAAAGTGCTTAGGTCTAGGGGTGTACATGGTCTGGATTGGACCGATTTTGTAAGAATCGAGAAAACAAATCATATTTAACGGTTTCAAAGAATTGAGAACCATAACCAGACCGTTACACATATGGAACCAAACCAGAACCAATCCATTAGACTGATTCGGTTTGGTTCCGGTTCCGGTTTTAAACCATGTTAACATTTAAAAATTGCCGAAAAAATATGAATAAAATAGCACTAGTTTTTTAAAATTGCGAACAAAATAAACACCTAATAAATTTATGAGAAACACAACTACATTGAGAGTGAAAGAGTTTTTGGTTTTGTGTGACTTTTTTGGGCGAGTGGAAGAGTCGTAAAAGTTATATGTGTGTGTGTGTGTGTGTGTGTGTGTAATCGGTCCAGCTCGGTTCGAACCACGACTTGTAATTATGAAACCATGGACCGAACCATAATAATCGGTTCTCATTTTTTTTGAACCATAACAAATCTACTAAACCATAGAACCAATCCAAAAGGAACGGTTCGGTTCGTTCGGTCCAGTTTAGCGATTTTTTTGTATACCCCTACTTAGGTCCCAAGGGACTAATGAGACCATGCTTGACAGAGCTCACTAACAGACTTAAATATCCATAAGGTGGTTAAGTTCCAAGGGATCAACGAGACCGAGCAGACAAGTTTGCTCGATAGGGCTCGCTAATAGCCTTAAATTGCCACAAAGTGATTAGATCATAAGGGACCAACAAGACCGAGCATACAAGCCTTCTCAACAATGCTCGCTAATACACTCAAAACAACCAGTGGCTTACCAACGAACTAATGAGACCAAATAGGTAAGTCTGCTTGACAAGGAAAGCTAAGGGCCTTAACAAATATTGTAAGTCCCAAGAAACCTACAAGACCATGTAGATAAGTCTACTCAACAGGTCCAACTAACAACATTAAATAGGCAATCATTTGAAGGGCCAACACACCTAGAAGACGTGTTTGTTCGGCAAGGCTCTCTGGTCCCAAGGGACCCACAAAAATCAAGCAGACGTGTCAGCTCGGTACGATACATTAACGGCCAAAGACGACCACAAAACCTTCTGACAACGACAAGCAGCAAAAGGGATAAAACCCACAACCAAATAGAGTATAAGTTTAAAAAAAAAAAATATTGGCCACCACCAAATGGCATAGTTTAGAAAAATACTATCCCAAATCTTAAAACATAAAGCCTTAGTTTACGCTAACAACTTCTTCAGGGTTTATCTTTGGCTATTTGCCTACCACTTTAACAGAACTTTCTTCAACCTATTTTTCCTCTCTTACAACTGACTCCCGAGAAGCATCATTGTCTGTAATCTCTTTATGACCGCCCTTCTCAGTCGTAACGGATGCCAAATCATCATCAGCTTTAAACACTCTTGAAATTCAAAGAAGGAAAAATAACTTGGGCCTACTGCCTAAAAGCCTCAAAATCGTCAAAGAAATAGTTGGTCATGAAATTGACAAAACCTTGGGACTTTAGGAACTTTTCAACAACATCTTGCCTCGTGGAATTAATCCCTCCTTCAACTCTACAATTTTCTTCTCCTTCTCGACAATGGTCTTGTCCCGAGCAGTAAGAAGGCTTGTGAAGTTGGTGATTTGCCCATCCTTGAGAGCCAACTCATCCTTTAGTTTGACGTTTTCCGTCCTCTCCAGCTCTAAATCATGAAGGTCCTCATCTCTCTCTCCTCTCACTTTTCTTGCAGTCCTCTCAGTCATCCTTAACTAGCGGTGAGCCCCCACAAAACGAGTCAAGCACTCATGGGCATATACCACAAACTAAGAAAAGAAAATAAATACAAGGAGAGATAAAAAAAAGTAAAGGAGAAACTAACGAAGGATCGAGAAGGCTCACTTGACTCATAGCAGAAGCAGCAGCAGTGAGCTGGATCATATTGTCGTCTGAAAGCTCGGCAACCACGTTCCTATCAATCGGGACCCAAAATCACACATTACATCTAAAGCGACTGCATTGTCCATAAAGATGAACTTTTTCATCTTTTCTCCTTTCCTCTCAAAAGCAACCTCCTCAATAATAATAACAAACTTCATCATTCAGCTTTGCCTTATTGGAAGAGGGCTTAACAATAATCATGCCTTTAGAAGTGACCCTAAAGTCAACAAAACTACTTGAGAGTTAGAATCCCTCTTCATTGGCTTGCGCCTCTTCCCAACCAACTTATCCCCAATAGCATTTTGACTAGCCTTCAGCTTAGAAATCATCTCCTTATTTATTAACATCTCGTCCTCTAAAATTTCCCCTACAAAGCAGTAAAGGAACAAGAATAAATACAGTGTGATAGCTAAAGAGAAACATAGGAGGGTCTCATTGGTTGGCTTGGGGCCATATAGGTAGTTGGTTAGGGACTGAACAATGAATCCAAAGTGGTGCACGTTAAACTTGTGTGCCAACTAAATAAAGGTTTTCTCCTCCTTAGGCAATGTCAGCCTCATTTTCTTGTAGAGCATAAAGGGATTACAAACACATAGAGAAAAAATGAATGAATGAATGAAAAGACGGAGAAAAGAAGCCCTTACGTTTGGCAAAAGGCTCCCCCCAGAAAAAGCAAACCCAAAGAGCTTTGATAGAGTCTTCCCAAGCATAAGCTTCCCAGCGGTTCCAAAAAAAAAGAAAAACTTGTCCAATGTTTAATAAAGGAAGGCAGCCCCTTCACTAAAGGGGCATCCTTGCGAAGAGATATTCACTTGATCGGTGTATACGAACATTTGCCATGTCAACTCGACTTTGCCCTCTGAACAGGCGGCCCACAAGACCATATACCCAATTAGGGGACACCACGAGTTCGGGGCCAACTGCCCATGTGAAGGGCATAAGAAATCCAGAATCTCCCTCACTGATTAGAATAAAGGCAACCTAAGGCCACCTCCAAAGGCAACTCAGTAAAGGCACACCTCACCAGGACATGAGGGAGAGCACGCGCGCTCGTTGTAGGTAGGTATCCTAAGGATAACCCCAAGAGGAATTTTGTATATAGTTCTTAAGGATTTGGTCACAGCTGACAGAATGTTGGCCGCCTCATAGTCCTTTGTGGCAATCACCAGACCTGTGGGCACTAGGGATGGAGAGGCAGAGGAGGAAGAAGCCGCAACTCCTGATAAAATTTCTTACTCAATGAACCAGTGGCTATCCCTAGACTCCTCTAGTTCAGACTTCAATAGTTTCATGGCTTGAAAATGGGAAATGCATGTTTGATCAAAGTAAACAATTCCCCAAAATAGCGAGTTTCAACAAGGGGCAATCTGCAACCAAACTTAGAGGCACGCAAATACCAAGTGGCAAACTAGCATAGACGTAGGAAGTAGTAACAAAATTCATGGCCTAAGCCCATAGGGTCTAGATCTAAGGAAAATGTAAAACCCATATTGCTAAAAGAAAGAGAAATCAAATGCTAGAGGACAGGAGAGTACAAGGAGGATGTACGTAGGTAAGGTGTCTAAGTCACAAGGAGAAAATGGAAGTTCACCGAAATCACTCTGAAATCGCCCAGTTTGCAGCAAAATAAAGGATAAAAGCAAAGGTTGGGCGGAAGATGGTTAATATTTCTTGCCTTTCAAATCCCAACCCTTTGTTTCTGGCGCGTCCAGTAGATGGATAATGGCCCCGTGTCAGTACAATAAGACCCATAACACACGCATTTAATGCTTTCCATAATCAAAAGTAATCGTTGGTTCAAAATATGAATGCGTTTCTTCAGATTCTTTACGTTCGTCCCTTGCAATAAAAGAGTAGCTGGTGGGTATACATGTCGTCGGCTGAGTAGAGCTGACCTACTCGGCTCTGTGGTCTTATCGGCCTCCTCGACCAAATTAGGCTATGGTCTTCTCGACCATCCGTGGATTTTTCTCTACTTTGTACGACAATCCTTTGAGCTCTCACTACGAGTTTTTCCTAGCTACGCAGATTCCAAATCCCATAAGAATGCTTACTGTAAGAAGCACAGTTTTACTGAAAGTGTGTCACCTAGAGAATAAACCGGTCTTATCCTTCTTATGGATAGAAATTGCAAGACTCCACGACAGTCACGCCATCTAAGCCTTAGCCCTATCCACAAGAATTAAACCCCACTGAGACTCTAAGACCTATAGGGATAAAAATGCTCAGTGTGATCCTGTTAAAGTTATGATGCTCTTGTTAACTTTAGGCTTGAGTATTCCTTTTTTACCCGAGTTTTACAAATTACTGACTTAGGCATTGGATGAGTGTTGTCTGGCACCACATTGGTGTCCTAAGTGTTTGATTTCTGGTCTTTGATCCAATAAGGCGTCATCAACTACGTTATCAAGTATATCACTAGTATGGTCATCTATTTGTTGAAATTAAAACGTATGGTGAATTACACTGACCTCCCCTGAGGTTTCTGACAGATACTATGACCTTCCTAAGATTTTTGAAATTACTCTGACCTCTCTTACTTTTCAAACTATTATACAGATGTCATATTGTTAAAATCAATCAAATATCGTTAGTTAAGTTATTAAAATTTCAAGTTTAACGTTTTTTTGACAAAACGAACTACTATATAATTTCTATCGCATCTAAAATAGTTGATGTTGAATTTTTGAGATTTTTCTAAAACTGAATTTCGAATAGATCTTAAAATTCTATCCGAATCTCAATTTTAAAAAAATCTCAAAAATTTCGAATGTGATAAAATTTATATTACAGTTCGTTTTGTCAAAAACAAAACTCAAATTTAAAATTTTAATAGTTTAACTAACGATGTTTAACTAATTTTAATGATAAAAGAGATAACTATATAGTAGTTTGTAAATTAAGAAAAGTCAAAATAATTTTAAAAACCTCAGGAAGACATTGTATTTGTCAAAAACCTTAGAAAATGTCAGTGTAATTCACCCTAAAAAGTATCGGCCCACACATGATAAGTAATGGTATCAAATATTTAAAATTCTTTCATGTAACAGCCAATACATACGATATTATTTAAAAGAAATTAAACATCCTTTTTGTCAATTTCCACCTCTCATTTTTTCTATTATACAAAAGTTACTGAAATATCCTTCTATTTACTTGGCAAAATTTATTTAATAGAAGGACATTTCAGTAACTTTGTATAATAGAGACCAAAAAAGAATGCAAATGAGAAAAAAAAGTGTTTGGAAATCAAATCCATATTTAAAACCTTGGTTTCGACTCTTGCATTTTTGGTCGTATATTATTTCGCAAATATATTTAAGAGTCTAGCTTTAGAGATGGGCGGGGATGTGAGGTTTGTTGCACGATTCAAGTAACGAAATAAAATATGGTGAGAGTACTATTTTTTGCACATATTCAAAATTTATAAGCAACACTATAGTCTCTGGAAAAAAAACCTCGGCAAAAAGAAATTTTTTTTAAATATTTATTTAGATTTAAAAACTAACACACTTAACTGAATCTCATGAGAATATAAACATATTTTCTTAAAAACTTTTGGAGAATCAAAGAATTTCCCGAGGTTTATCCTCTAGAAGCTAGCCGTTAAGAGCAAGTGAAGTTGTGCCTGCCCCATATTACGAAGAAGAAGAAGAAATAAATAAACAATAATCTTCTAACTTGCCCTTTTTGTCTTGAATTAAACATCAGAGGCCCACATAATTTTTTTTGCTAAGCGAGAGACCCACATAATAATTTCTGAGATTTCAATTTTTTCAAACACAAAACGAATGGAAGACAGAGAAAATAAAGCCACAATCATATCCAAATGGAAAAATCTCATACATATACATACATATATATATATATATATATATATAGAGAGAGAGAGAGAGAGAGAGAGAGAGATGCCAAGAAACAATGTCGGTAACCCTACAGTACTACTACTGATCATGACCAAGTACCAACACTAAGTACTCTCAGACAAACTCAAAATTTCGTCCAAATAATCAGCACCCAAGTCCTCTAACACCACCGTATTTTTCAACCTCAACTGATTTTCTCTCTCTACATCTTTCTTCTTCCCTTTCCCTCCTCTCCTCTTCATGTAGTGTCTCTTCTTCAGCTCCAAAACCGGCGAACACCCTTCCTCGAAACCACATGACTTCATCTCTCTGAGGGACTCGTAAGCCACCTCCGCCGGAAAGTTGAGCACCGCCATTGAACCCCGCATTGAAAATGCCGCCTGGTCGTATGCCAAAGCGGCCTCCTCAGCAGTGTCGAATGTACCCAACCAAACCCTAACGCTTTTTCTCGTCGAGTCTCTTATCTCGGCCGCGTATTTTCCCCAAGGCCTTCTCCGAACACCTCTGTATGTAACTTCCTTCGTGGAATCTCCATGCCGTTCTAAGCATACCTCCTCCTCTCTCCCTCGAGCTGAACTCGAGGAGATGGAAGAGGTTGCCTTTAACGAGTCAGCATCTGCTTCTGCTATGACTCCGAAGAGAAGCATTTCTTCAGAGTCATTTTCGTTAAACGGGAGGGTTTGATGGTTGGATCCAAACGAGTTATGTGGCGAAGAATATTCTTGTGAATCGAAGGAAGATTGGGGTGA
Source organism: Arbutus unedo (assembly GCA_014822125.1). Classification (NCBI taxonomy): domain Eukaryota; kingdom Viridiplantae; phylum Streptophyta; class Magnoliopsida; order Ericales; family Ericaceae; genus Arbutus; species Arbutus unedo. The sequence goes on along the minus strand of JABCMJ010022045.1, from coordinate 568 downwards.
GAATTGAGGAAATGGGTAGGAGAAGAAAGAAGTATCCATGGATGAATCTAGGGAGATTTTCCAAAGGGTTTAAGGTTTGTTGCTTCGGTCTTATGGTAAATATTATAAGCTTAGGCCTTTATATAGCCGCACGAGGGGGTGTACTCTAAAATGGTGGAGAACTACTTTACACACACACACACACACACACACACATATATATATATATATATAGAGAGAGAGAGAGAGAGAGAGAGAGATGGATGTCCGAAAAAATAATATGGAAACATGATAAGGGGGTGAAGATGCACGCATGAACATTTGTGGGGACCAGTAAGAGGGTTTTTGTATGTATAGCGCACGTGAGTCAAAGGACTCGTGCGAATGGCGGCTAGATGTGAAACTACAGTGACGTGGGCTCATTGCGGTAATTCTATAGGCAAATTTGATTTTCATGAGGTCCACAAGTGTCCACGTGGCTATATATTATACTGCAATTGTCACTAAAATTGGTCAAACCAAAAATTATTTGTTTGACTGATCCCATATGTTTACTCAAAGACCAAATGATTATCCAGTTGCCCATTTC
>JABCMJ010022044.1:0-16781 GCA_014822125.1 Arbutus unedo | reverse complement strand
AAATACACTTACACCCCTCACCATTACACTTGTTACTCACAAAACACTTACCTCACCTACATTACACATAAACCCCCAAATTACATACATACATAAATTGTATAAAACCCCTCTTTAAAATCAAATTCCGGCAATTTATAAAAAAAAAAATATTTCCGGGTTCTCACAAGTCAGGCATAAGTGGTCGCCCGATCAGCCATGGGCGATTGACTGGTTGGCCTAATTTTGGACATAAAGTTCTATCCAATCATTTGAGTCATGACTCAAGCATTACTCGCACACGCACTTCACACATGCATACACATTGTGTCGTTATTATGTCCACGAATCTTCGTGGGACTTCATGAGAGTAGGATTGCCAACTTGGGACCATATTGTTACGTATTCGCATTACTGCTGAGATGATGTTGCTATATTGTTGAAGAATCTGGATTAATTTCGCTAATCTATCAAGATGATATCATGATTATTAAACTTGGGGTAAACCCTAGACTTGAAAGTTAGGGGCAATAGTGCAACCAACACTAGGACAAGACAACAGAGGTTGTTGAGTGAGCAGTATTATGTGATCATTTGTAGAGATAAGTAGGGATATTGGAAATAAAATCGAATTGGGTGGCCCCGACTGTGGTGATTCAGTTGGATGGGGTCGACTCATTAGTTTATGTATTGTGAGGGCTCTAGCTAAGAGGAGTTGGAGACGATTGAGGGTGACCTGAAATTGTCTGTACCTAGTGAAGGTGCAAGTTGGATAGAGAATCTCGAAGAATAACAAACAGAGTTCTGGATAGTCTCTAACCGAATCGGGGAACCATTAAGATTCGTTAGGCTGGACCTGTTATGCTACGTGCGCGAAGATATAGATATGACAAGGTCAAAATTGACTTGATAGAACGGTTGAAGATCCTTTCCTTGCAAGTTCAACGGCGACTTAGTCAAGTACAACACTTGGGTTTAAATTCATCAAGGGTTGTTTGTAGGTAAGGACTGGTCAATCCCACTTTTGTGCCTTATGCTAGAAACGGCGGGTAAGATGAAATTCTCGAGGAGGATATTCCTAAATAAACTAAACAAAGATAAATAATGAGCTGATGTGTTTCTTTATTTCTCTCATACTTTGTCTATGCTACATGTTGTTTTGAGTTTGTCAAGTATTGTTTCTACTTAGTGTCACAACTTATGGAGTAATTTTCTTACCTCTGACATTTCATGCTAGATGTAAAGGAGTATATGGAGATACAGTCTGAGTAAGAGGACTCAGCTACGGAGGGAAATTCAATGACACATGAATTTCTTACCCTTAGTTGTTCTGTATCAGATATTTCAAACTATTGCACCACATGTAAAAATCCAGCTGGATTTTCTTTGAACTTTTGCAAATGTATTTTGAATCTTAATAATAATAATAAAAGGGTAACCTTTCTTTTAAATAATTTTTTATTTAGTAATTATTTAAAAATATTCTTCTTAATATTTTTTAAAATCGAGACGATATATACCGTGCACAAGTATAATGTTATTCGGGAATCCCCTGCTTCTAGCCCATGTTTCCACGCGTATTCTAAATGCAAATATTTTATAAATTTATCCAATGCTCACGGATCATAACTATGTGGTGTGTTGTAATTGGTTAATTCAGAGGAACTGATTAACTTTTATAGGTCATTTGCTAAAAAACTTGACATGTGGCATTGATACATGATAGGAGCAATATTTGAAGACTATTTAACAAGATTCATACTTCTAGATGTAAATTTGTGAATTGACAATAAATTAGCAAGGGTCCTATGATAAATCACAAGACTATACATTTGTAAAATTATATACAAATTCAAAAGGATCTAACAACGATTCACTTATGAATTTCTTAATTAAACACAAATTTATAACGTTAATTAAGATGTAAAATAACATCTTCACAAACCCCACATACCACTCTATTCACAAATTCACCCACCACCAATTCACACATTAACATACTCTCACATCACAAATTCACACACCCTTACATACACCTTCATTTATAAGCTCATACACTTCGCATATCCTAACATTTACAAAGTCATACAAAATAAATTTAAAAGTTAAATAACCTTACACCTTCGTTCACAAATTCAGATTGCTTTGTGTACTCTTGTAGAAGATATTTTCATTAAATAAAAAACTAAATATTACAATAGAAAAATTCAATACACAATCAATTTGGCAAATTTTACACAAAAAGTAAAAATATCGTATACAATACCAAACTGGGTCTTCTGGATTCACACTCTCTTTAAAATAGATTTGTTGCCTCCTGTGGGTGTTGGAGGATCTCACCACTGCCTGTCTCCTAGAGTAAAATAACTCACTCAGTCAATGAAATACCACTGATCAACCATTTGTCAAACTAATTATGATTGTCTTTCTCCACAAAAACACGAAACCAAGAGCTGTTTCTGATCGAAGTATTTTTTCGTACTTTGAAACTAAGAATATGATTATCTATTTATAGAACCCTTTAAGTTTTTGAAATTGCTAAAACCACAAATGGATGGAATAATATAACCATTGATGGACATCAATGCATGTATGAATGAGCTGTAACCATTGAGACATTTCGGTTGCCTCATCAGACCCTCTGGTGTCCCTATGTCATTCACAACCCTTAAAAATTTTCAACAATCTCCCACTTGAATGAACTTGACAAACATTGCGATGCAGATTACAAAGTTGACCCAGATAGAGAGTGCATCAAATAATATCTACATAAGATAGATAGTTTTTGGCCTTGAACCTTCTCTTGTGAACTTATCGAATTTTCTGGCAAATTAGTACATGTTATGTCTTGAATTGTTCTCATTTATGTAAACCAAGACAATAGACTCCATACAATAACTTTTCCTAACACAGTTCAGTTTTGAATGTTGTGTTTATTTTGACAATAAACACGCAACCTAATTTTGCAAGTGTTCTAAGAATTTTACCTTCTTAAATTCTTATTGAAGTGGCATCACTTCTGTAATGACCTACTCTCGCCTTGTACAATACTGTCGCTTTGGTTGTCCAAATCCCATGGACTTCCCAGTAGGTCATCTATCCCTGGATTGCTCTAGGACGAGCACGTTAGCTGTGAAGTTCCAATGTGTTTTAACACCCTCACGGCTATTTAAAAGGTTTTGTACAATGAAGGTTCATAATCTTATAAATATCACCGAACTTACATCCACCAAGCGATGTGGGATCCTTGACCACCAATCCGGACGTCCCACTGAGACTCTATCTCTTGAACACCGGCCTCACAGTTGGCACGACAGCCTAACTGGGGTGTCACAACTTCACACTTACATAGGTAACCTTTTATTAAAAGTATCTCAAATACTACACTAGGAAATCTCAATTCTACAGCATAAGAGTTGTTAAAAGCAAATAGCAGTTGGTTATCCTCAACAACACCACTGTTGTACCATAGGAAAGTGTAAGAGAATCAATCTCATTAGTGATCTCCAAAACCACACGTGATAGTTGTCCCATTGAACCTTGATCTTGGGATCTTCAATCAACAAAGTTGGGGTACCTTCACAGTAGATTTTAATGTCATAGGCTTTAGCCTTGTTCCCGTCAACGCTTTACAACTATCTTTCGGGCTAATCCTTTGGTTAGCGGATGTTCTTTGACAACACATGGTCAAGCGGATCCACAATATTGTTCTTTGACTACACATAGTCAATAGAGACAATCCCAGTTGAGAACAGTTGCCTAATAGTATTATGCCTACGATAAATATGTCTATATTTTCTATTATACATATTACTTTGTGCATGTTCAATTGTCGATTGACCATTGCAATATACGTATATTGTCGGCATAGGTTTTGACCATCTAGGAACATCTTCCAAAAATTGGCATTGCCATTCTAGTTCTTCATTTGCCTTGTATAAAGCAATAAATAGGAATGGTAATTCTGTCTACTCCAATCCGATCCTCGATCCGTTCGAATTGGAGTTTCGAGATTTTTTTGGGAAATGGGTTAAATTTGGAGGCAAAAGTAATAAAAAAAAGGGGGAAAACGGATCGAGGGCGGGGCTTGGTACCTCTGCCCTATTTTAAATAATAATTATTTTACTTTATAACCCTTTTATTTATAATATTTTTTTAAACTCCTTTAATATTTGTTTTCCTAATTCATGTACATATATATATATATATATTAGTTCATTGCTCATGTATAGATGTATATACACATATAAAATTGAGGTTATATGTGTGTATAGATGTATATACGATTTCATGTAGTTAAGATTTAATTTGTTTTGAAATGATTAGTCCAGGATATAGTCTTAAAAATCTCAATTTATCTTGATGAATTAAGTTTTTTTTAATTTTAAAAAATAGAGCGGAAACGGAAGGTGAGGTTCGTTCTCCGAACGGAGAACGGGACAAGGATGAAGGTAGAGAGTTTGGATTCAGGGATTGGAGGCGGGGATGTGCAAATTCGGCCCTGATCCGCCCCATTACCATCCCGGGCAATAAATTTTGACTTCATCATAGACCGTCCTATACATGTTTATTTGGAAGATTTTCAACACACAAATGTACCCGCTAATGTGAAAAATATCCACTTTTGAATTTTGAATCTTTATATCATATATTCAGTTTGCATCATTGCACTCTTCAAATACTACAAGATATCTGGTATAATGCAGCCCATAGTCATGAGTATACTTCACATATCACAACACCCCAACTATCACTTTTTAGTGGTTCTCCCCTGAATTTACACGCAATCACATGTCCAAAAAAATGAAGTATTTTTCGATTTTATGGTCACGTTATTGTGAAAATTGAGTAGCTCAAATTCATTCACAAGAATTCAACATGTATCATAACAATCGTTTTCACATTTTCTAACACTCTTAACTGCAGGTACCATTAGATTTGCAAACATGCCCTCACATTTTAAAGAATTAATAGGAAAACTCTCAGCTCTCATATTATTATATTTTTTTTGCTCTTCTTACATAGTATATCATATTGAGGACATCATTCACGGAGAGAAATGCTTTACTTTATATGTTCTGTGATAAAACAAAAATTAGCAACATAGCATTCATCATAGCCTATAAGGCATGATTTTCAATTCAACACTGAATAAGGTGCAGACAAAATTCTCTAATGGTGATTTCTCAACACCTTAATATTATTGTTATGTCGATTTTCAAAATTCATTATGAAAAAGAATTAATTTTTTAAAATTTCACCATTGCTCTTGAGCAAGTACTAATAGTATTTCTCTATGTTACCAATGACAAAGCATAATACTCTTTATCTTCTTGTATGTATACAAATTTTAAATGACATAAATTACTGAACCAAATCTAGTGATTTTGGTGCTTCTTTCAACACATTAAAAAAAAAGTTTTTGTCACTTTGATTTTCACACTAGTAATAACTTGTCAACTCTACTCATTCTCATCGAATAGAGAAGCATGATTCCGCAGGATCAATGTTGACGCACCAACAATTATAGTTACGCTACTAGAGACACTATCACAATTAAAAAAAATACTACCAGCACGACACATATTAATTCAAGAATGATAATACATCTTAATGGAAAATTATTTGTTACATAAACTTTATTTGCGTTAAGAACATTCATTAAAAAAAATTCTCAAAAATTCCCATCTCCAATAAATTTACACAACAAGTGTGAATTTATAATTTGTAAATGAACGTGGTCCAACAATTTTTTTTTCTTTGCATCAAGCTACAAACTAACATTGTATTGCTTTTAAGATAACTCAAAGTTAGATCATTACATTTTATGTCCTTTAATCGTATTCTTGCCATGCATAAATAATATTTCACATTTCCTCGTACAATTTTGAAACTTTTTCAGAGTGAATCAACATAATGCAAATCTTTTCCTATAGTCAAATTTGAAACAAGTTCAGATTTCAAAAAGTCATATTCTGTATTATGATCAGAATGAAACCCACCAACCGCAAAAATTATGACCAAACATGGTCTCAGAAACTTTGTTTAGATTATATTTTTGACTTATGTGGACCAAATGTAAGGTTTCAAGGTAACTCAATTTCACATGTGCCAATAAGGCATAGATTATCTTTTTCCTACAACAATTAACACCTCGTGTAACCAAGCTTATATTTTTTTTTCCATATTTGGTTCTTAAAGTATGGTAATGTTTTGAGTGTGTCAGGGTAAATCAAATAAATCCACTCCACCAAGGAAGCAATTACATTACCTCGTGGGTAAAAATTATTTAATTTGAATGAAACAAATTCCTTAGAATACTTGATAATGATTATTTCGTATCAACAACAAATATGCAAAAACAAAAATTGATATGCATGAAACGATTAGTTTCAAGCATAAATTATTTTCTTGAAAATTTGAATACCGATCAACCGGTCAAAATGAATAAAAAAATTTAAGATTGAAGTAAAAAATTTATGCAGACAGTTGATTGAATTCCATTCCAGAAAATATTTCCATTGAATCAACAACCAAATATTACGGAATAGAAATTTAACATGCAATCAAATTAGGAAATTTTACACTATAAGTAAAAATACCGAATACAATACTAAACCGAGACCTACGAATTCACGGTCCCCGAAAAACAAAATTGTCTCCTCCAGTGGGTGTTAGAGAATTGTACCGGCGCTTGTCTTGTAAAGTAAAACGACTCACTCAGTTGATGGAATACTACTTGATCGACTGCATGTCAAACTAATTATACATGTCTGTCTCTCTCCACAAAAATACAAAACCAAGAGATATTTGTGATTGACGCACTTTTTCACATTTTGAAACCAAGAATAGGATTCTCTATTTCCTTTAAGCTTTTGAAATCAATAAAACCATAAATAGAGGGATTAATGGTACAATTGATGGACATCAATGACGCAATTGATGGACATCAATGCATGCATGAATGAGCTGTAACCATTGAGATCTTTTGGTTGCCTCATCAGACCCTCCGGTGTCATTCACAACCTGTACAAATTTTCAAGTTTTGTAAGTGAATAACATAAGATCCTTTTTCAAATTGTGTATTGCCAAGTCTGACTATGGGGTTGTAAATATCCACCAATCTGATCGAATTCGTCTTCAAGATTTGAGTTACACTTGTAGCATGCGCACGAAACAGCCAATTAGTGTCACCCAGCCTTTGCCAACTAGAAGAAACTCCGATGTTTAAACTAGAACGTGTGGGACAAAAACACAATAGTGATTGTACTTGTAAGTAATAGCGTGTCTGATTTTGTCCTGTGATCCCTTATTTATAAAAGCCATCAAGTATCATAATTTTGTAAGTGAATAACATAAGATCTTTTCTCAAATTGTGTATTGTCAAATCTGACTATTTTCTTGCAACATGAGGGTTTCTTAAATAGGAATATTCTCAAAACCTTACACTTTCCTAATTTGGGCTACCCTCCAATTTTAAAAGGTTCTAGTCATATGACGAAGTAATGGGTTGGCTGCTCGACATGGTGATGACCCATGCACCGAGCCTTCGGTCTCTGATCAATCACCTCTCGATCCAGTCAATAGTATGACATGGAGACGATCCACGTTACTGACACATCCCAATTTGTCCTAGGCTTAGCCCAGCCTTCAGTCCATCATTTCCTCGACGGGTAGGTCTGATAATTCGGCCCACTATAATAGCCCATCAACCATGCATCATCTCGACTGGCAGTTGCTTGACATGAGTGGTTGAATTTATAAAGCTATAATAAGCTAACACGTGGCAATTTTTGGTTGGTCAACTGTTAGAATGACGCTTCATTTCACACGTGCCGACTAAGACACATTAATTAGCCTCTATTGAGATATTGCCATGTGGCATATATCAGGCGGCTTAGAGCCATCCCACTTTGTTTTACGCGCATCCCTTAATCTTCTCCATATATATACTCTTGGGGAGGAGAGATAACTACTTTTGCTCTCTTCAATCTTTCTGCAATTTCTTATTCTCTTTACCTCTGAGTTTTCGTGACCTTTATCTGTAAGCACTATGCAGGAAATTCCAATCTCGAACCCAGGTAAATCAATCGTTCTCTTTTCGCTTTTACATACGACACTTCATTTATCACGTCTTGTCATACATTTTTTAATTTCTTGGCACTGTTCATGTTTGAACATTGTCCCTATAACTCTCCAATTGATGCACTTTTTCGGTGACTGCCCCATCGTCCACTTTTCGTTTAGATTTTTCCGGTCAGCGTTTTATTGATGTCTTAGGCGTTGGTCTTCCATACCAATCAAAGTTATTAATCTCGTACTGGCAAGGGTACCATTTTTGTTATTGGTATGGTACGTAGCAATGCCGATCTATACCGGCATACCATTTTGGATTTAGCGCTAAAACTAATATAAATTTATCAAATAATATTTTTTAACAAAAAATTATACTGGATATATAAAAATAAAGTCTCACAATTTAAAAATAAATCACCAGACATAAAAGGGATGCACATCACTTGAAAATAACAAATATGGACCGGTATGGTACTGGCCGATATCGACTAGATTAGGCCTAAACATCCCAGAATAGGCTGATATGATGATCGGAATGGTATGCCAGTGGTTTAGTAGCACTACGAGGCTGATATAATACGTACCGACCCGTATGATACGAGGTAGATAACATTGATATCAATACATAATTGTCCACCCGTACAATTTTTTTAGGTCTTTCTCACGGTGCCGAAGCAATAACCAATAAGTACCAAGCCATCTTTGATACTGAATTCACAATTTTGCCATTCAAAAACTGCTACTCTATTCCATGTGAGTGTTAGTGTGTTCATGTGGTGGTGTGTCGAGACTGTGAGGTGAGACAATTTAGCAATTATTGGTCATAACCACATCTTCAGGTTGTGTTTATCCAATCCGTAGATGTATGGCATACTGCAAAAAAAGGCAAGGTGGTGGACAATACCAATAATGATTATAAAACACATGTACATTGTGAGTTTCCTTGTGTATTCAAATACCGACCACCATTGTCTGCGATGTAGTAAATGCTCCACGAAATTCATCAAACGAACTAGGAAACCAAGCATCGCCTAACAATGTCTTTCAATCTATCAATACTTGCCTCATCCTCCCAACGACACACATCAATTGGGTAGGGGGGATCAGATGGCCAACCGCATTTTATAGGAGTCTAAAATGACCCAATGTACAACATATGGTAACAAACCATTACTTATGCACACACCATAGGATTCAAATGTTGCCCTTGTCAAGAGGGTGCCACATCTCAAACGTTGCCGCCTGATGCGATAATACAATATAATAATCTTCAATGACAGAAACTAGACGACATGCATTGTGATCTAAACATGTTCTGCATGTGTCATTGTCTACACGTCCCTAAAGCTCGTTCAGTTGAACTATGCGTGGACATGCAACAAGATTAAAAAAAAATGCAGATCAAACAAATGCAATGTCGTCGATTCGATAAATTTCATTGATTTTAAAATGTTAAATGACAATTCGTCGACACTAACCTATGCCTACAAGAAATTATGAATGATGAACTACTCATGTTCAACGATGAACTTTCAGACTTTGAGAAAGGTGATGGGGAGGATGATGAATACATCAAGTACATGCCATACTGATTGTGTTTTAAGAAGAAATCATCGTGTTGTTTCAAAGTGAATCGGAACTCTCCGTATGCATTTACCTTATACTCTGATGATGATTAGTCTACCATGTTAATTATTTCAACTATGCAGTTTAGATTAATTTTTATTTTATGGATGGTGGTGGTTTAATATATATTGTGTACTGGTCTTGTACTACTTTTCAAGTTAAGCAATAAAATTTTGTAAACAATCTAAATTTCACACAAACTTTGCAATTGGAATACATAAAATTAAGTTACAAACCTCTAACTAAAAATTTAACTATTTAGATAAATCTGAAACTTCTAGATCAGTCCTGTACTGTGGGTCTCTCTCAATGATTATAATCAAAGCCCTCGGGTTAGAACCGTTTCTCTCAACATCTAAATGTTTATGTGCATATGATTTTCTCTTCTACTAGAAATCATCTACATTGAACGCGCTTCGAATCTTTGTAAAGAAATTTCTGCATTTCACTTCAAGCTTGTTACGTTGGACAAATAGATTCGGCCATTACAAAATACACACAACTTCTCTCTCATATAAGGCCTGATTCCAGTGAATCATATAAGTGCACATCCTTTTTAGTGTCGTACTAGAGTTTTGGCTCCACAAATACTTTTTTACTCCAACGGTCAAAAAAGTCAAGCTATAATCCAAACGTGGAAGAGACCTGTGATCCTCACTTACATCAACGCTGCTCGTAGGGATCGAACTATTGCGCTGCCAAACTATTAGTCTGTTAGTTTCAAGGCGCTCTCTCCAGTAACCGCTCATGTGACACACAGACAATCCCTGCAATGACGTGTGTTCAGACAAGGGGGTGTTTGAAAGCCTACTTTTTAGCTTTTCATTTTTGGCCTTTTGCCTTTTTGGCTTTTTGGATTATGGCTAGAATGAGTTTTGAATCTGAGAAGAGTGTTTAGGATAAATGAGCAAAATTTATTTTGTAAAAGTAGTAGTGTTTAGGAGAAGAATGATGAAAATGAGTTATCAATTATTTTTTACCAGTTCGCCCTTGGCCAAAATGAAGACTTGTAATTTATTTAAAATTGTAATTGGAGAATATTTTGTAAAAAGGACCCGTCCGTGTTTGAAAAAACATTCAATTGAAAGGGGTTATTAGGGTTATAGATGCTCTAACCCAGACTATCCAATACATGAAACATATGTTATGTATGTGACTCCAAATTTAGCTACCGATTGACAATGTTGAATTGAATCCTATCAAACCCTATATTTGGTTTCTCTTTCTCTCTTGTCGTTCAAGAAAATTAGGGTTTTGAACATTCAGAGTGTGATTGAAATTCACAACACGGGACACTAAACCAAATACTAGAATTCATTTCCTCTGTTGTCACTTCTGAGTATTGATACATGCTCTGCTTCTTAAGGGACTGACGGAGGAGAGGCATTGACCGACAAGGACCAACATCCAATGTTTATGACTACTACGTGTGTTTGTACAAAACCTTCACTCATGGGAATAACAAAAGGAATGTAGACAAAAACAAAAATATGTTGCTTCCATATAGAAATGATCTTAGTAGAATTTGATCTACAAAGTGGCGAATATTATATGTACTCAAATAAAATGGATGAAATTTCCTTTGGAGGTAAGTTCCTTTGCAGACAACTCATATTTTCAGCACATGTAACATGAAATTTTCATAAAAAATACAAGAACACTCAATCATTTTGGGGGTGAGGGAGAAGATTACCTTAACAAGTGATAGATCTAAACCATTTTTTATGAATAGGAGCAGCGGCGACCAATTTCTGATGAACAGCAGCAATCATAGGCGTCTCTCTTCTTCTTTGGTTTGTGTGTTGTGTGGAGCAAGAGCTAACATGATAGATCTAAATGATTCGAACAGGAGCAGCCACACAAAATAGTAGTTGCCAAGCGCTGGCTTGCTGGTTTCTTGTGTATGGAACTGGAGAACAATTGCCCAAGGGCAAAGGTAGTATAGGGAGAGATGTTTGCACTTTTTGGGGAAATGAAAAACGAGAATCCAAAAAGCAACAAAAGACCTGTTTTCCACTTTTTGCTCCCAACGTTGAAAATAGATAACTTGTTTTCCAGAATAGGTTATGGTAATGTGGCGCCCAAACACCAAAAAATCAAAAACGAAAACGTAAAATCGTAAAAAGGAGACTCCCAAACAAACTCTAAGTATGTAGACATTGGGTTCGACATGAATATTTGCATAATATCACCAATCACCAATCGTATCCGTATGTTAACTTTGTGAAATCTCCGTGTTTCAAAGTTATATATAGAATAACAACAAAACACATGTACAAATTGCGTACATATTGATACGTGATCACAATATGCATACAATAGTCATCCAAGTTGGCAGGTTTAGGCCATGTGAACCAAATACGCTAGTTCAAAGTGCGTTTTGTAGTACTTCTACGAATTATTTGGGTGACAGCCTATTTCCCTTAATAGTTTCCGATAATGCCTTATTTTGATAATAAAAGAAATCGATTTTTCCTTCTCTCAAATTTTATTTTTCATAAGAACCAAACAAACCATTAAGATGCAGAATCAAATAAACGCGCGCGAAGAACTACAGGCGTTACTACTAGGGTTTTGGCACAGAGAGAAGCACGATGGCCATTGAATCTCTTGTCCTAGGTAACCTATTTTCTATCCGCTCTTTCTTTGTTGGCTCGCGTGCAATTTCCTGTTGGATGAACAGACACTAATGGAGGGTTTGTTTTTTTTGTCAGGCGCGGGGCAAGAGGTGGGAAAAAGCTGCGTGGTTGTGTCCATCAATGGGAAGAGGATTATGTTCGACTGCGGCATGCACATGGGACATCTCGATCACCGCCGCTACCCTGATTTTTCTCTCATATCTGAATCCAGCGACTTCGACAGTGCTCTCTCTTGCATCATCATCACCCATTTGTATACTTACCCATCTCTTCAACACCAACCCCGCCTCCCCTCCCCGCAATTTAAATTTACGTGGTTTGGGCTTTTTCGTTTGTAACAAATTTGGATGCAATTTGCAGTCATTTGGATCATATCGGAGCTCTCCCATATTTTACTGAAGTTTGTGGGTACCGTGGACCCATTTACATGACGGTAATATCTCTGTCTGAGCAATTATTCAAATGCCTTCTAATTCAAAATTGCACTTTCTGGCTGCTTCTGAAAGTAGCTTGTAAGAAAAAATTCCATCAGAACATTGGTCCTCGTTAACTTGTCTGGAGACAGACGTATGGTTATTATCATTGCGTCTTTTTCGCAAATTATTGCTTTTCAGATGAAGTTAGTTTTTGGTTATTAGCCGTTTTGATGTCATTCTTGTAACTTTTTAGGTTATAAGTGATTTCAGCTGGTGTTATTATAAGACTGCTTAGGTACCGACTGCGAAGTTGTTTCAGACTCAACTGTTTTTTAGCTACTCTTGTTTCTATGGCGATTGACATTTATGGTTAAACATTAATATTTACTACTCACATTTCCTTTTAGATGGTCATTAATTTGCTTAGCTTCCGAACCTACCCATTTTTCTGTTAGAGAAGGCCCTGGTTAACATTTTTCTTGCCGTAACTCGAATACGGCATTGAACTATTAGGGGTTTGATGAATGTACGGTATTTTCCTCCCTCCTGTAGTACCCAACAAAAGCTTTGGCTCCGTTGATGCTGGAGGATTATCGGAGAGTGATGGTTGATAGAAGGGGAGAAGAAGAACAGTTCAGTTCTGAGAATATTTTGCAGTGTATGCGAAAAGGTAAACGGCCTGCCTTTTTTCTACGAGCTTTATGTATATTCTAAGCGCAGAGTTGTATATTGACTATAATCTGTTCTGCGGTGTTTGGCTGATCATATGAGTCTCATTGTGAGCTCCAGGGTACTCTTTTTGGTCGAGGGCCGTTACCACTGTGTCTGTTTGGCCTTTGCCATTGGCTCATAGTGATAGCTTAAATGTTAAACTACCATTTGATAATGTAGATGAGTCGATGTTGTGCTCTTGTATCAGAGACTTTTTAAAAATAAAGTAACCGTATTAGAAGGATCAAAAGGGGATGCCACACATATAAAGAATGGTTAAATGCTGACAACTCAAAGAAGAAGACAACAGGCCTATGCATTTAAAAGGGAAAAAAGCTTATAGCTCCTATTATGACGAAGAGTTGGTGAAACAGACATCGTGATCAATCTAGGCATGACCTTTTTACGGTCCAACAAAAAGAGAAAATAACTTTTTGAGCCTATGCATAGGCTCCTCAATATCACTTATTTTTTCCTCCCATTCCTTCAACGATAACCATGTCAAACACAATTGTGCTAGCAAGAAGCAACGATGTCTTTTGTCTTCTTTACGCCACTGGATGTCCGTACCAATAAAAAATAATGCACATGGACCACACTCCAAATAATCCTTGGCCACTTTGCAATGAGTTAGCTAATGAATATTGAGTTGTAGCACCTCTTGCAAAGTCTACGACAAATTTGACTTAGATCTGTAGTGCCCTGATTAAATTATCAATGGAATCTTCTCATGATTTTCGTTCTTTAGGTAAAAGGTTGCCTTAGATGGAGCTCCGTGAATGATGAATCAGAGTACCTTTCTAGGGAAACTGCACCCCTCCTCCCAACAAAGCCCATTAAAAGCACTTCACTTTGAATGTCCCTTTCTTAGCAACAACTATCAGAAGGAAATCATCACCCCCATCCCCCAAACACACATACATTTCTGCACCCATAAAGATGTTTTTACATGTGATGTCAAATGGTATAGTGTCATTTTAGATTCGACATATGGTTGGATGTTTATGGAATGAACATGTGCTTTTAAGTTACTATATCTGTGCATGATACATCATTGTTGAGGGCAATTTCAAGAAGTTACGTTTGTTGTTTAAGTGAGGTCTCTTGATTGCATTCAAGTGTAGTGATACTAAATAATGCAGGGGCCCGCCTTATCCTTTTATGTTGCCATCTATTTGTTATGATTCTTATGAACAAAAAACTGACCAAGTGACGTGCAATTGCATGCTCTATTTCTAATTTGTTTACCTTCCTATTTCTTCAATCGAACTTAGTTTTCTTTTTGTTGGTTTTGATATTTGTATTGGCAGTCACAGCTGTGGATCTGAAACAGACTGTGCAGGTTGATAAAGACCTCCAAATCCGGGCCTACTATGCTGGACATGTGAGGCTCTTCAAGCATTTATTTCTTAAATGCGTTTTTCCAAGCTTACTATACTAAAATCGGTTCATAATTTTTTTGTTCTTTTCCTTTTGTTTTTGACGCTATTTTAGGAGTCGTGAATTTTCTCTGCCCTCTATTTCTTAATATTTTTGCTAGATATAGCTCCTTCCTCTACGCTCCTTATTATGAATTTCTTTCTCCTGATTCAGACTACATAGCAACTTTCAGCCATTATGACTCTACAGGCTTAAGTATCTGCCTCTAGCTCTTAATTACTTGAATTCTGATGGTATAGATGTTGTAGCCTTGTGTTCTCTGCCTCTTTCCCCAACTTGCATTGGGCAGCACAACAATTGCAAAATTGAATGGTATTGATGAATCTAGTACAAAACTCGTACAATTGTGGCACTTGAAAAAAGTCTTGGTTAGTGTATACTTGTTTGAAATTGGAAGATTGTGAACAAGGAGCATGAAATGAAGAAAAAGAGCAAATGTGGAATTTTGTAGGCAATGCGTTTACGGCTTTATGTAACCATGTTTAGGGTCTGTCTGAGCCCAACCCTACTAGGTTAGATAGTTATCCATCATTAGCCTAATATCAACAGTTTGCCACCAGGCGCCCACAGTCTACTTTATTGGGATGGACATGACATTGACAAACTGCAGTAGTGTCGATGGTGTTATGATTTTATACTAAGAGTCATGCTTTTATGTAATGGATTACTATTTGTTTGATAACTTATTAATCAGTTAATTCTATTTTTTATGTGAATCTTTGTGGGCAATGAGTGCATGTGTCTCTTTTATTTTACATAGTAGATGATCTGTTGTGTAGAGTTCGACACACAAAAGATCAGATCATTGGTTCTTGTGGAATATAAATTTTGGTTCAGTCTTAAATGAAATTAGGCACACCATCGTTAGGGCTATAGCACGGTATTTTAGTAAGTTTATCTTGACTATGGGGAATGGTACAAGTTCCAACTCATTGTGTAGTGAATGGAACTATCTTTGTGTAATTGTCTTTGTATTGACTCTATAAGATAATTAACACATTATGGTTATTATAAATGCTTATGCGCTTAACCCAAACATAATTAATATTTACGTGTTTAGTGTTGTTGACTTTGACTTTTTTTAGAGAGAGATCCTCTTTAGGGTCAATAGTCTATGTTGCACGGATGCGGATACGGGCACAGACACTGACACGGGACACGGAATTTTTGAAAAAAGAGGATACAGATACGGCGGGGACATGGCAATTTTTTTTACACATAGCATATGTGTACATGCATACTATATAATGATTAATGAATGAACATTATGTTAGGAATCTATTTCTGAGACCCAGTGATGAACGCATACAGTTTATACAATAAAAAAAATATGAAACCCTACTAGGCGGAATTAGGGTTCATACCTTCGAGATCTGTCTAGTTTGATCTCGATTATCTTTGCAGTTTGATCTTGATCGAACTTTGAGCAGGGCTAGAATGATCTTGCTCGATTGACCTCGAGATCTTCTACCATAATCTTATTGCACCTTGATCACGTACTGAGGGTGGGCTAAAAAACATGATCTATTTGCCTTCACAAAATCTCACTCAATCTTTCGAATATCAAGTTGTGTCTGACCTAAAAGGCGTAGCGGTGTATATATGGGCTGTGCTTCCTATATAATTCGGGATTCCTAGTCTAGTCCGGATTAATTCGGAATTATATAAATTATAATTCATACCACTACAGAATTATAATTGCATTCCTCTCCTATATCTCAAAATTATATTTCGAACTCCGTGTTATTAAATGTTTATTTATCTCCCCACGTTAACTCGTTAAGATTACAGATACCCGTTGATTAAAATAAATTACTGACCATTTATTTAATCCACATCTATAAAATTTCTTGAGACTTTCCACTTAACTTATTCGTTATGTCGGATACTAATA
>JABCMJ010022042.1:0-16063 GCA_014822125.1 Arbutus unedo | reverse complement strand
GCGCCCTAACGACGCACTTCTGCCGGCCGGTCATATGATTCAAAATTGAATGTATGAATTAAATATAAATATATGGTAAAAAGAATATTAGGCAGGACGTTGTAGTAACTCAAGGCTACTAAACAATTACTTGTGAATTACAAATTGTTGATCCAATATTAGAAGAATTTGACCAATGTTAATTCAATATACAGTAGAAGATCAAACCAATGTTAATTATGCAACTGGGAAAAGCTTGTTCCAACCTATTATTATGGTTTTGGGTGGGGGCCCTCACATGACATGAAACCCATACACGTGATGTCCTAAACAAGTCAAAGCCCAAACCCAACAAAAGTCAACCTTTCATACACCGAGACAGTTTGACTCACACGTGACGAACTTTTAGTGGCACAGAATGTCTCACTAGTAAAAAATGCTACAAACACATCAAAAAAACACATTACTTTAACACAACACCCCAAAATGACGTCGTTTTGGGGTGAAAGAAAAAAAAATTAAAATCAATTTTCCCTAAAAATGAAATCAATCGGGGTAATCAGTTCCCCCCAAATCAGAAATCAATTTTCCCTCCTCAGCTCAGAAATCAGTCGAAGCCCCTGCCCCCACCCCCCTCAGGCCAACGACCACCACCACGAACTTCATATGCAACGACCCCTCAACCACCGACCACCGCCGGCGACGACCCCTCCACCAAGGTCTCTCTTTCACTCTCTCTGTGCTGCGGTTTCTTCTGCAAGAACCTCCAAGATCAAATGAGCTATGTGTTGATGAGATTAGCATTTATTTCTTTTAGATTGGTGAATGGATTAGATGCATTTGTTTCTGTAGATGAAATCGAAATGAGTTATGTTTGACCATTTTAATATGTCTGCTTCCAGCAGCATTTGTTTATTTGTTCACTGTAGATGGGATTGGACCTCCTAGTTTGGTTGCTAAAATCTCTTATTCCATGTTTGGATGGTAAAATCTCAAAGACGTGAAGCAAATTCAGAAATTGTTCATGATTCAGAACTTTGTTTTTTTTGTCTTCTACCTAGTATTGTGTTTATTAGTCGTGTGTTTTCATTTTTTCTTGTATTTTCTTTTAACTTACTGTTTTGTACCATTGTTAGATTTACTTATTTAGGTGTTAGCTTTCAATACTGGATATTGTCTTCGTTGTTTCATATAGTAATATACTTGAAGACTAATGAACATCCATATTGTATTTACGTGTCTACAAATTTACTGTGTAAAAATAAAAAGGAAAATGGCATCGAGAGTGAATGTGTATTGAATGTTCTGTGTGATAGCCTATTTCTTGAAATGCTTTATTGAGTGATAACCTATTTTACTTAAAGTTGGTTGCGACATTAGTTTTGTATGGCATCATTTTGGTTGGTGAAGTATTTGAATACTTTATATTAAATTTGTGGTATTAAATTTGTTTTTAAACCAATAGATGATGTCATTGGATTCTATTCCGTCAGCAATGTCTCGAAACATAGAGTGTGGAGAAGAAGAAGGGGTATGGAGTGGTCGTTCAAACAAAGAGTGTGATGAGATAGATACTACATTCCAGCTGGGAATGAGGCCACAGAAAATTATGAAGATAGAGTTGAAGAATCAAAAGAGGGAATGACATTCGACACATCGGAGGAAGTTTATTTGTATTATTCAAGATATGCTAAAGAAAGAGGATTCGCTGTGGCAAAAAGAACATCAAGGAAGGGAAGAGATGGAAATTTGAAGAATGTGACACTTTCATGCAGTCATGCTGGAAAGGCAAGGGTAAAAACAAGCAATCCGGTCAAAGGACGGCCACAATCAAAAATTAATTGTCCCGCTCACATTATTGTTTGTATGCACTCAGATAGAAAGTGGAGGTTAAATCGGGTTACTTTGGAGCATAATCATGAACAAAGTCCAGGAAGGCAAGATATTTTAAGAGTAGTAGAGTATTGAATGAGCACGTGAAAAGAAAACTTGAATTGAATGATAAAGCTGGGATTAGAATGCATAAGATGTATGACTCACTTCAGATTGAGGCTGGGGGACCCGATAAGCTTCCATATCTTGAGACAGATTGCTGAAATTATGTAGACAAAATTCGACGTTTACGACTTATGGAAGGAAATGCTGAAGCGATGCATAGTTATTTCATGAGGATGAAAGCCAACAATTCTGACTTTTTTTTTTTGCAATGGATTTGAATGAAAAGGGTCGATTAAGGAATGTATTTTGGGCAGATGCAAGGAGTAGGGCAGCTTTTAAGGAGTTCGGTGATGTTGTGACCTTTGACACAATATACCTGCTAAACAAGTATGACATGCCTTCTGCTCCATTTGTAGGCGTGAACCATCATGGTCAATCGATTTTATTGGGATGCAGACTCATCTCTCACGAAGACACAGAGTCATTTTCATGGTTATTTCAAACTTGGACGACATGCATGTGGGGTTGTACTCCGAAAGCAATAATTACCGATCAATGTATGGCCATGAAGAATGCTATAGAAAATGTATTCCTTAACACCCGACATTGGTGGTGCATATGGCATATTATGAAAAAGGTGCCAGAAAAGTTGAGTGGGTACAATGCTTATGAAAAACGGACGAAGCAAATTGTAATTGTCGGTTGTTTGAGTATAGAGGAATGATGTGTACACATCAAATGATGGTCTGGCATGAAAGGAGAATTGAAAGAGTGCCGGACAAATATGTGTTAAGAAGATGATGCAAAAATGTGAAAAGGGTCCACACTAAAATTCGGATCAGTTACGATAAGTCGTCAACGTCAATTGAAGCGCGTCGGCATGAGAACATGTGCAATCTTTTTAATGAGATTGCCAATTTAGCGGAATATTCTCAAGAGAAGTATGATATGGCGATGACACGGTTGCGCGAGCTAAAACGAGAGTTGATGGAAACTTCCTTTGTTTGTGAAAGCAATGTGGTTGTCGGTACTCATAATGATTCTTTTTCACTTGGAGATGGGCTTCTACCTTCCCAACAGAGCGCGAATTTACTTGACCTTGAAGGTGTTCGACGAAAAGAGAGACCACCATGGAAAAGGAAGCAAGGTGTTACGGAAAAAATTGTGAAGAAGAAAAAAGAAATTATAAAAAAAAATTGTCGAAAGAAAATGTCAAGGTATAAGTTCTTCTTGAGTTGTTGCTTGCTAGTTCATATGAACATATAAACTTCATCGATGAATGTTTAATACTTAGACTGTTTGCTAATTTCAGGAGGTTGAGGACATTACGGTTGTCCATGGTTTCGGGACACAAGAGAGTGTTGTAAATGTAAATGTAAGAAATTTTTTGTCATTACACAATTTTATGTTTCTTGTTAAAGTTATTAATAATTTATTTATTTTTATTGTTGAGCAGACTCAGGCAAGCTACATGGGCCAGCAAATGCGGCCAAACATGATGTCATTTCATTACATGTCTCCAAATATGGCACAAGGCGGAAGCGTCTTCCCATTTTCTCCGACTTTATACCCAACCGGAATAAGTTTGAGCCCATTTTCTCCGACCTTATACCCAATCGGAATAAGTTTGAACCCATTTTCTCCGACTTTATTCAATGGTCAAGTTTGGCGAGGAGGACAATCCAATGTTGTTAGTAGTCAAGTTTGGAGAGGAGGATCGCAACCAACGTTACTAAAAACTCAAGGGCAAGGAGGCAAAGAACGAAGTTTTACAGAGATGATAAATGCAACGGATAATAATGAATAGTAGTTCAATTATATACCCTTTCGATCCGAGCTCTTGGGATTGTGGTTGAACTTAGTTTGTGTAAGTTGAACATGTAAGTTTATTTGGAGATTGTGAATGATCTGGCATTATGATATGTTTTTAGACTATATATTTATTAGGGATCGTGGAAGTCTTTTTGAGATTGGGAATGATATGGCATTGTGGTGATGTGTACACCAGATAGACGACATTGATTGAAAAACTTCTTCTTTGGTAATGTATTGAAAAAATTCTTGTTTGGTAATATGTTGAACATATTGAGTGTAAATTATGCCCATTTATGTTGATTCATTAATGGTTGAGGTGTTTGTGTCTGTATCTGACTTTGAGAATTTAAAAAAAAAATTGGCATGGTTTCCTTGCTTTATGGTCTTACCCGACACTGTGCGTCTGTTTCCGTATTTGACTTTGAGAATTTAAAAGAAAAATTGGCATGGTTTCCTTTCTTTATGGTCTAACCCGACACAAAAAAATTGGCATGGTTTCCTTGCTTTGTGGTCTAACTCGACGCCGTGTTTCCTTGCTTTGTGGTCTAACTCGACGCCGTGCGTCTGTGTCCGTATCTGACTTTGAAAATTTAAAAAAAAAATTGGCAGCATGGTTTCCTTGTTTTATGGTCTTACCCGACACTGTGCGTCTGTGTCCATATCTGATTTTGAGAATTAAAAAAATAAATTGGCATGTTTTCTTGCTTTGTAGTCTAACTCGACGCCGTGCGTTTGTGTCTGTATCTGACTTTGAGAATTTAAAAAAAAATTGGCATGTTTTCCTTACTTTATGGTTTAACCCAACGCCATGGTGTCCGTATTTGACGTTGAGAATTTAAAAAAAAAATTGGTATAGTTTCCTTGCTTTATTGTCTAACTCGACGCAAAAAAAATTGGCACGGTTTCTTTGCTTTCTGGTCTAACTCGACGCTGTGCGTTTGTGTCCGTATCTGATTTTGAGAATTTTAAAAAAAATTGGCAAGGTTTCCTGGCTTTATGGTCTAACCCGATGCCGTGCGTCTGTGTCCATATCTGACTTTGAGAATTTAAAAAAAAATTGGCAGGGTTTCCTGGCTTTATGGTCTAACCCGACGCCGTGCGTCTGTGTTCGTATCTGACTTTGAGAATTTAAAAAAAAATTGGCATGATTTTCTTGCTTTATGATCTAACCCAACGCCGTGCATCTCAAACTAACAACAACATCGACAATTCAAGAAAACTAACTAAGAACAACAACAACATTATAGATACGTACGATATGGCAACACATGTCAAATTTTTTTCTTCATTTATCTAACTCGACGCTATGCGTTTGTGTCCGTATCTGATTTTGAGAATTTAAAAAAAAATTGGCAAGGTTTCCTGGCTTTATGGTCTAACCCGATGCCGTGCGTCTGTGTCCATATCTGACTTTGAGAATTAAAAAAAAAATTGGCAGGGTTTTCTGGCTTTATGGTCTAACCCGACGCCGTGCGTCTGTGTCCATATCTGACTTTGAGAATTTTAAAAAAAATTGGCATGTTTTCCTTACTTTATGGTCTAACCCGACGCCGTACGTCTCAAACTAACAACAACATTGACAATTCAAGAAAACTAACAACAACAACAACAACATTATAGATACGTACGATATGGCAACACATGCCAAATTTTCTTCTTCATTTATAACTTTTTACAATATACATACAATTCCACAATATTTCTTTCATTCATTATTACATTCTCTCATTTCACAAGGTTTCTTTCATTCACTATTACATTGGCCTTCTATGGACATTGACTACAACTTAGACATTGGCTTTTCTATGGATGTTGGCTGCAATTTCTTCCAACGCCTTGTCTGTGTCTCTTTTTTAGTTGGACATTGGCTGCAACTTAGACATTGATCTTTTTATGGACATTGGCTGTAGTTTCTTTCAACACCTTGTCTGTGTCTCTTTTCGAGTTGGACATTGGCTGTAAATGCTTTTATCAGCTACTTGGTCATATCACCATATTTCCTGCATGATTTGAACAAAATTATTTAGCACCACAAATTCTGTTCAAAGTCATACAACCAAATACTAAAAAACCTCGAAATCCTCAACTTGCTACTGTCAAATGCTGCATAACAGTTGTTTAAACAACAACGATAATGCATTATATCCTCAGACAGCATACTAATGATGCATACATGCATTCTTCGAATTTCTTCTAAGAAAATGTTTCTTCTCGAGTTATATGAAGGTCACCATCAGCAGCACAGAATGTGGTTAAATCACTCAAGGCAATGAACCTATTTGATCACCAATTACCCCAAAAGCTTATACTGATAAGGGACAGACAATGAATATCAATCAATCCAACACCCTCCCTGGCATGCAACCTTATCTTTCATGTGGAGATACAAACAACATGCAAGCATAGAAGTTTCAATTCTTAAAAAATTGTAGCAAAGACATGAATCTAAGACCTTCCATAAACAAAAGCTCTGGCAACATATTAGACTGCCAATTGTCCCAAAAATTTAAATTCATAAGAAATTGGCCCAACAATGTCCCTCAAGGTATTTAATAAAAATAACTACCCTAAACAAGCTGAAACAAATAGTGAAGCAATTATCAACTATTAATGATGCCGGTTAGGAAACAACTACAATTAGCAAACAGATCACGCAGAAGATTGCAGGTAGCATACTGATCATACACAAAAACTAAAGGCAGAATTATATGCTTCAAAATAAGTAAAGATGTTCTAGCAACCAAATAGCAGTAATGGAAAAACTATCTAGGCATCAGATTGAACAGTCAGTACAGATGCCCTTATGAACAAACTCTGAGCAAAACAAATGATTGTCAACACATGTACAACCAGTCCTTGAAAACTCATCCCCAGATGCGTCATTACAGATGACCAATATTTACACAATTAAAATATTCGTCAAAACCTGTTAACAGATGGCCAAGGTTTGCAGAAGTTGGTCCTGTGTACACTCAAGATGTAAGACAAAAAGTCCCAACAGATGATTCAAGCAATCATCAATTATGCCTTTGTCTTGTGCAAAACTCTGTCCACTGTACAGTTGCAAGGCATTATACAAAGGTCTAGTTGATGATTCCAATAAACCAACATTTTGATATTTCAGTAGTTGACCTATGGTAGACGTTATGTAATGTACGGTATAATTAGATTTGACTTGGTCTGAAAAATTGAATCCCAGAATTGGGTAAAATTTTGATTCCTTGTATGAGTTGTATCAATTGCAACACAACCAAAATTTTCACAAAGCAATTCAAACTTCTGACAATAATTCAATGTGCGAGCCATACAAACCAAATATGTTTAGCACATCAGTAAACCAAATATGTTTAGCACATATTTGTTCTAGGTTCTAGTAGTAAGCCATACAAACCAAATATGTTTTTCCAATATATATCAGTAAATCAAATATATTCTAGCAGTAAGTCATACTACCAAAAAAAAAATAGTAAGTGCAAGAGCCCATACAACCAAATATGTTTTAGCAGTGGGAACATCACAAACCAAAAAAAAAAAAAAACAAATAACTATCCCACATGATACGATTGGGCAATGTTCTAACAGTGGGTATGGTTCAATATACATCCACGAAACAAAACAACAAAATATTCCTAATTAATCTTTATCAACCAATTGGCTAGATTCCTAAAATTGCCCTAATTTTTGCCCTAAGCAACCAATTTTGCCCTAAATTGAGTGGAATTAGGATTCCACAAAACAACCAAATACAAGCCCTAAATTTTCAAATTAGGGTTACTGAAATTGGAACCCTAATTTTTCAATTTGGGTTCGAAATACATCAGTGTGTGTGTGTGTGTGTGTGTGAGAGAGAGAGAGAGAGAGAGAGAGAGAGAGAGAGACCTTGGTGGAAGGGTTGTCGTCGGCGTTGTGTCGGGGTCTTTGAAGCACGTCGCATACGGAGGTGGTGGTTGTCGTCGTTGGAGGTGGGGGTGGTCGGAAGTGGAGGTTGGGTTGGTCAGTCCAATTGGAGGAGGGGGGCTTCGACTGGTTTGGGAGAGGGTGGGAATATGACTGGTTTTTTGAGAGAGACAGGTCTAAGTTTCGATTTTAATTTTAATTTTTTTTAATTTCTATCACCGTCTTTTTGGAGCGATGTGTTAAAGTGATATGTGTGTAACATTTTTACTCACTAGTTGCATACGAAGATCTAGTGTTAGCCACGTAGGCAGTGAGTCAGAAATTTGGTACTACTTTTGATTGGCCTAACAATAAAGAAATAAATGTGACATTTAATTAGAAAGTCTAAAGGTGTTCATGTGCCAACCGTTATCCCATTAATTCACTGTTCATTTGCTGGATAAAGTGGAGTTGGGCCTAATACATTTGGTCGAGGCATTTCACATTATTTGGGGTCTCATCTCTGTGGAGAGAAGAATTCCAAGACTACGTTTTAACCTTTTTTTCTAGTCATATTTTGTGTGCTCAAATTGAGGACAATTCTCGAATTGTTGAAATTGATAATATAACTTCATGAGCCAACTTTAAGAGTTCAGAGAATGAACTGTAAATTCAGATATTTTGTGATTAAAACTCGACAACTTAATATTTAGAGTCATTGAAAAATTTGCCCGATTATTTTCACCTGCGCCTCCGAGAAGTATTTAGTAATTTAGCTGGGAGATTTCTCCAAACTTTACCCCCAATTTGATTTCAAGCCGATCGAATATCTTAATTATAAAAAAGACAAAATGTTCACGAGCCTTTAGTTTGGTAATATTTTAGTGGAAAATTAATAGTCTTTCCTACCAGCGTTCCTTGGTGTTAAGCATTGTGACAGGTTCGGCTTCGGCTTCGGCTTGAGATAATTGGAAAGACTGATAATAACTTGAGGGACAATCCTACTGCTTTACTTGATTATTTAACCACTGATGAAAAAAAGTGAAGCCACATAAAATTGCTAGTTTTTATTTCTTTTTTATTTATTAACCATTTTTGTGAGTGTTTTTTAGACTAATTCAAACTAGCAAAATTAATTTTGAATCTCCCTGAAATTGAATTCTTATGTGATCGTTATATTTCTTTCCTCAAAACCCCATGATTTTACCTAAGAAAAATTAAAGATCCCTCATTTCTAGATTCATGATTCCAAATAATTAATTCTTGATTCGAGATCCCAATTTGAAAGTCCCAAAACTCTTGGGACTTCTTGCCTAAGCCCAGATTTCGTAGGGGCCCAATTAGAATGGGCCACGCTTGCCCAAGCCCATTAAAGAATGTGCGCGGCTGGGCTTTATATATATCCTAGTGATTCAGGGGCCTGCCTTGTCAAAATTATGACAGTAGTTTAGCTTTTTTCCCTCTGTTGACTAGGTGTAATCAAATCGAGCCGACGATTTAATCTAGTTTTTTATTTTGATTAATCCTGTTCGGTTTGATTTGCTTTTTTTTTTAAGGAAATTTCGGTTCGTTTTCAATTTGCTAGTTCCAAACAATGAACTGAACCAGAATAAAAAAATTAATTTTTTTTGTTATAATTTGTATTTGTTTCTTTAGTTGTTTTTATTTTTTTAAATTTGAATTCTTAGTTTTTTGTGATAGGTCTTTTTTAACGCTGGGCTTAACTATTTACTAGCTCAAATGATCATTCTTAATTACAAAACGCATTTTTTTAACATATGGCATAATACAACCAAATCGGAAACCGAACCAACTTGGACCAAAATTAAAGAAATCAAACCGAAATAATTTGTTTCGGGTTTCGGTTTAAAAAATCTTAAACCAAAATTTCCGAATTGGTCCGAATTTCTTGTCCAAACTGGACCGGTTACATTTTTACCGTTGACAGTAGATAAAATTAGTTAATAGCTGATGAAACTGTATATTCCTACGTATACAATGCAAACATGAGAAACATCTTGTAGAAAAACCTTGGTTTAGAAAGTGGCAAAAGTGTTGTTTTGAACAAAATGTGACATGGTGGTCACGTTTTCTCAAGTCACCAGAACAATTTCTCGATATTCAATCATTCTCTAGAATCCTGTGCTTATTTTTTCAGTGTTGTTTTGAACACACATGGTTTGATATTGGTAACAGTGGAACTCAGAATCATCTCAAAAAGCCATGAATTTCTTCTCATTTTAGGATTTGGAATTGTCTTCTTTTCCAACAATTTAAAGATCCACAACGGATCATTAATTAGAATTGCAAGGCATAACAAACAAACAGAAAACATTAAATAAAAAAAAAAAAAATCAAGCTCCGTATATTGAGCCAAGATTCTATAGTTTACAGATTTAAAAGTAAATCAAGTCTCTCCTAAAACTAGTTCGTTCCCCCATTGCAGTAAAAACTTCTAACTCATGATCACTTCATCTTGAGATATTCAATTTTGGGGAGTAACCTAGTTGTTCTGTCTCCCAATTCAACTTGGAAGCAACTTGTTCATGCCGCGGAATATAATCCTGGGAGAAAGCATAAGCAATTTATTTTTCATGCAAAAAGGTATAGGCTGATAAAAAATCTCATAAATAGAATGAAAGTTATTGTTGTCCAGATTCAAATTGGTGCACAGGATTAATTTTCTTTGTTTAAGGATAAGGATAGTAGAGTGATATGCATTTATTTTACCTCCAATTTCTTGACTAAATCCCTTGCGGTGGGGGCTGATACGATGATATGGCGTGCACTGGGACTAATGAAGCCTTCCTCCACTGCTTTGTCGATGAAACACAACAGAGAATTGTAGTACCCATCTACATTCAACAATCCCACCTGTGCGACAAAACAAAACAAAACAAAAACCAAGAAATTAGAACACCCATCTACGAAATATAAATTCATAGATTTGTAGTACTAAGTTTTTAGGTTAAGGAAAAATTGATTACTGGTTTATCATGGATGCCGAGTTGTGCCCATGTTATCACTTCCAGAAGCTCTTCGAGAGTCCCATAACCACCTTCATTTCCAAAAATGAAATGAAATTAATTTCAGTTGTTTAAAAAATGTCAAGTGGTAAGTAATCAAGCCAATAGAAAGTGAAATATGGAGGAGGAGAGAGAAGCAACCAGGCAATGCAATAAAGGCATCTGAATGTCTAGCCATTTCTGCCTTCCTTTGGTGCATATCTGCCACTGCCTTCACTTCCCCCACCGTTTCTCCAGTTATCTGCACAGTAACATTCAACTCAAATAATGCAAACGACACCAAGTTAAGTTATCCCCACAACTCATTTAACTCTAATTTTCGATTCTGAAAAGAATTACAAACTTAAAGTGGATCCTTTTCAGAATCAACTCAAGTACAAATTGTCACTTTTATATTGACACAATCAAAGGTAACCCTAAATTGCCGCAAAACCCTCATAAACAGAGAAAATTCCTTCACGCTGCCTAAATTTCTGGGTTCTAGGATGTGGGGATCAATTTATGTCGGCAAGGCAAGTCCACAGCAGTACAAGACTTTGGAATAAATCAAAGTAGGAGATAGAGACAGGGACAAGAATATACATATATTCTAATGTGTAAAAGAAGAAAACTAATTAATGAGAATAAAATTTTAAAATTCCGTCACAAAAATATTTTCCAAAATTTTTCCTATAAAGTACATATATATATGTTTAGTGCTACAACCACCAAGAGTAGGAGTTTGAGATAGTGGGTCTATTTAAAAAAAGCCCATTTAAGGACTTTAGCAAAACATCAAGAGAGTAAGTGGATATATGGGTGATGGGATAAAGTTCATCGACACCCAAATGTCAAAAATAAAACAAAGTATTTTCAACCACTCAAAAACTTCCACACATTACCTTTACGAATTCCATGTCCTCCAACACAACATACATGAGGTAGAAGTTCAAGGAACAGTAACCACCACAAGATGGAATAAAACAAAAACCCCCACTAGATGGAAAAAGATGCAGATAATGTGCTCTCTCTCTCTCTCTCTCTCTCTCTCTCTTATTTTTTAGTTTTAACTTTTCCTTGTCATTTTCTTTGTTAACAAGAGTAGCAGAGCACACATACCTCCCTAGGCATGAGGGTCTTGGGAATCACCCTACAGACAAGAACATGACAAAAAATTAGTTAAAGAACCTAACTAACTTCTACAACAACTACCCAAATCGACAAGTTCGTAAAGGAAATGAAAATTATAAATTAAAACAATCGACAAATTACAGGCAAAGAGCAGAAAGAAAAAACAGAGGTTACCCAAGGACGTGGCGGCCGCCATCATAAACAGCTTGGGAAATCAAACCCATTAGCCCAATACTTCCTCCTCCATAAACCAGATCTATACTTCTTGAAACCTTCAACAAAGACATGCAAAAGTCCTACATCGTTAGCTATTGTACCATAGATTTGCAGATGTCAAGATACCGATGGCTCCTTAATTTAAGTACAACTGGTGTAGAATACAAGCATGTACACCCCCCATACATTCTTATCCATACGTACATCACTCTCTCACAGAGAGAGAGAGAGAGAGAGAGAGAGAGAGCAAAACCCAAAGTCTGGATTTGGGATTTACAGAAAACTAAAAGTGTATGAGAGATGAAATTGCATTACCAAGAACCTAATAGCAACGAGAGAGAGAGAGAGAGATAGAGAGATAGAGAGATAGAGAGAGAAACCCATAGTCAGGGAATTGGGATTTACCGAAAACTAAAAGTATGAAATTGCATTACCAAGAACCCAATAGCAACGAGGGCATCGGTCAAATTCGCAAGGAAAACTAACACTTCAAAGGAAATTTTCATGACAATAAACCCACTTCCACGGAGAAGTTTTTCCGTTGCAGTTCAAGAATAAGAGGGTAAGAAGCAATCAAATGAGACCAGAAACAGAGACTTGTAAGAGCAAAAGACAGCAAAAACAGAGGAAAAAACAGAGAGCAGTACTAATACCAGCTCCCTCCCAAGCTCAATAGCAGCATCCTTGTAGCTGCTCTTCTTTCCCGGACTACTCCCACAGAATACACATACTCTCTTGAATTTTGATTGCTTCATTTCCTTCTCTCCCTCCATCTCTCTCTCTCTCTCTCTCTCTGAATGTATGTGTGTTGGGGAGTTATTTGTAAGGTTTTCGTAGTAACTCACTTCTCCCTCTCCCTCTCCCTCTCCCTCTCCTCCGAACACTGTGCGAATATCCACTGCCTCAGTGCCCCACACCTTTGACGACTGCCTCTCTCAGCTGCGATTTGAGCGTATTTATAAATTAATCACATGGTACGTAAGCACGGATAAGGCTACAGTACTTCATTTTCCCATAATTTTAGGCCACGTTTGCCCACGTGACAACAATACGGAATTAGGGTGGTGAGTCCCGTATTTAACTTCAATTGGCCAGTCCGTCGTTGACGGTGGAAGAATCAGAATTCCATATATTGAGAATTTTTTTTTTTTTGAAGGAGGAGGAAGTCGCCCCTAATTTGAGGAGTCGTAATGTAATTTTTTAAATTTATATGCAAATCCTAATTTTTTTTTTAAATTTATGAGGGGACCCGAACCCTCGCCGATTTTCATGTAATTCCACCTCTTAAAACACAATTTTTTTTCAAATTAATTTAATAGGTAATTGTGATTTTCTAGTCGTAGGTAATATAACTTTCTAACAAGAAATAGAGCGCGATATTAAGGGCTAATTCCTTCATTATTCAACTCATTTTTGGGCAAATAACGGAATATATTTTCATTTTTCATGCACCTAATCGTGTTTCTTTTGTTCACAAAACAAATGAATAAAAATTGAAATAATAGTGTTCAAATTTGATAATAACCATTCTTTCATTAACCATTAAAATTTAGCTTAATGTTTAATTCCTTTCATATGCATATAATAATTAATTACCATACAAAAAATTTAATTATACATTTTTTGAAAGTGGAATGTTCCGCTCAATTAAACAATACAAAGTTATACACAATTTCAATAATATTACTCAATACTACAAAAGACAGAATTGTTAGAAAGTCATTTAACCTCTATTTTTCAGATTTTACCCTAAACGCCCTCTATGCATTATGAATGGTACAAAATTGCAGTTTTAAGTGTTCCATCACGAATTGTAAAATGCATTCCGTTAAACACATTTTGAGAAATGAACACTAGAATTTAGAATTCAAAAGTTATTTCGTGAGGAGTTTCTGAAATTCTGATTATCTTTCACTCACAAAATTCTTTTGAAAAATTTATTATGCAAATATTATCTAAATATTTTTATAAAGTTTTATTGTAATTAAAATGTATAATCAAAATGTAAATTTTTAAAAAAATTGACTCTCTAAATAAACCAATCTCTATAGAGTTGGACACCATTTAAACTGTTTCAAAGAAAATATTACTTACACCCCTTACACTTTGAGGAATTGTAACTTACACCCGTTTAACTTCAGTTTTAGATACTTACACCCCTTACACTTTCAAATAAAGTGAAAGTGTCAACTTATTCGTTAAAATTGACGGACATCCGTACTAAATGGCTTGGAAAGTAAAATTCCATCCAAATGCATTAAGAAAATGCCCAAAGAACCCTTATAAAAATCATATTAGACTTTTTACTTTTCTCGTACTGAATTTAACCAAACTATCTTTTTCTTCATTCTTTGACTAAAAAAAAAAAAAAAATCTCTTACTCCATTCCAATTTCCTCATCAACAAACCAGTCCCAATAGTTGCAGTGTGCTTCAACATCAAACAAAAAATTACGCCCACGGTGCTACTTGGTGATAGAACTCAGATGAAAACTTCTTTAACCAAAGCAACCATGGGCAGTAGGTCTTTTAGATTGTATTAAAATGAAAGCTTAACGAAGAACGTTTAAAATTAAATGAAAGCTTAACGAAGAATTCCCAAGACTTTTTTTTCTTTGATTTGGACATGAGAATCTAATTTCCACTCTTTACTTTGAAGTTTTATTCAAGGGTTTAAATTTAAAAGCTTCAGACGACTAATTTAATATAAATTGAACCAAATCACAGCGAGAGCCCTTTCTACCCAGAGAAAAACTACAGAAAGAGATTTTTGCCAAGTTAACACATTCCTTCACATCAGAAAATTTGGCATTGATTTTGACCTCACCCTTGGTCTTTTTTCTCTGAATTTGACACAAAGTTTCAGGTTCATTGAACACCCTAGATCTATTGAAGTGATGTACATCTTATATTAACAAACTGCCCAGTTGAAGATGTCCTGGTCGGAGTGCCTTTACCATAATAGGAAATTGAAAACAACCATTCATTTGTAGTTGAATGATCTTGATTAGGCTCTTCACAACTGATATTATCCATTTGGCCTCTAGTAATTAATTGTTCAATCTTTACATTTTTTGAGCTCAGTAAATCTTGGTCATTTGACCTAAACTGTTTAAGAATTAAAAAGGATAATAGACTTTTTGTAAGACACGTGATAGCTCTATAAGTGGTGGTTATAAGATCAAATTGCCTTCGGTAAGAAAGAGGGGTTAGCTTCAAGAATAATTTTGTCATTATATCTTTTGACTCAAACAAAATTTTGCATTATAAAAGTGGGTTTGCCGGAAATGAAGAATGAAAGGCTTACAGGGTGTCTATAAGGGCAATTGGAGGAAAATGTATTGGTTATGGGAATTCCGTCAATCCTAACGAACGACTTAATGTCTCACGTAAGATAGAAGTTTAAGGGGTGTATGTACCTAATAACGAAGTAGAAGGAATATACGGTAAAAAATGATCAAAATACAAGAGGTATAAGTAAAAATTCCCCCTTTGGTTTTTTACCACGACCACCCGACACACTTGCAGTGGGCATATCAAACACTTACATTAATGTCTCCAAACACAGAAAGAAACAAGTAAAATTCTCCACTCCTTATACTCCAACTACTCAGCACAAAGGACCCTGTTGTCTCCCACCCCATGTCCTACTAATTGCTTTGCTACTGCTCTCTCTGCATCTCATCTTCTTCTCCGAGGGCTTTTTATTTTTCTATCATTCCAGGCGTGTTTTTAGCGATCATAAAAAGTCTATTGTTTATCATCCGGATATGCATATTCGGCTTTTTATATCCAAAGTTTGTTTACTTCTTTAGACTCCGGAATACTAAGGTCATGTTTGGTAACCATTCCGTTTTCTGTTTTTTGGTTGATGTTTTACTTTCAAAAAATCAAAAACAGTTTTCATTATTTTCAAAAAAAGTGAAAGTATGAAAAGTGAGCTTTCATTTATTTCACTTCCTGTTTTCATTATTTTCAAAAATCAACTATGTGTATATGTATATGTATATATATATATATACACTAGACGTATATATAATTATTGTAAGAACCCGCATAAATTAATTAAACTAAAGAATAGTAAAAGAAAGTAAATTTAATATA
>JABCMJ010022037.1:0-15486 GCA_014822125.1 Arbutus unedo | reverse complement strand
TGTGTGTGTGTGTGTGTGTTTATATATATATATATATATATATATATATATATATATATATATATATATATATATAGAGAGAGAGAGAGAGAGAGAGAGAGAGTCAAAATAAGAACACAAGTTGACCACGGGACAGAGAAGAAGCTGGAAAAATATCGCTATACAAGTATTAAATGAAGCATATTCGGATCGAAAGCATAATTTTTTTGAGCACACATAAAATCTAAATCCACGGATCTAAGCATCTATGAAATATCACCAAACCACGTTTTTTGTGTCCGAAAAAAAAATGAAAAATGGGGGCACCAAATCATTTTTTTTTATAACCCATAATGTTTAGACAATTTTCACGAACCTCAACTAATTTTTGGAGAATTAATTTCACCAACTACTTATAGGTATTCCAATTAAAATCAAAGAAAAACTCTGTATGAACTGAATCCATAAAAAATAATAGCACCCCTAATGTTTTAATTCAAAACCTAAAATCTTACGAGGGAGTAAACTTCTAAGTTTAAACTTTAACCACCAAATCATGTTTACGGGGCATAATCAATTTGGGTGGGTCAGGAATTTCGGGAATTGTGATTTTTTTTTTTTGAATTTTGATGGGCTGTATTATTTTAACAAAAACACTAGA
Organism: Arbutus unedo; assembly: GCA_014822125.1. Taxonomy (NCBI): domain Eukaryota; kingdom Viridiplantae; phylum Streptophyta; class Magnoliopsida; order Ericales; family Ericaceae; genus Arbutus; species Arbutus unedo. The sequence continues at coordinate 14,846 of JABCMJ010022037.1, read as the reverse complement.
CAACAAGAAAAAAAAGAATATTTTATCTACATTAATTATTCTTACTATTAAATGGGATAAATTCTAAAATTACTCTATCTTGGACCACAATGTGAAATTAATGCAAGACCCTTAAGAAATTAACACATATATGGTCTAATTCGGTTTAGATTTTACAGTATTTTGAGTGGTTTAGTTCGATCGGGGTCGGTAAAATTTTAAGTAATCAAGATCGAACCACAAATTACAATTTTTTTTTAATAACCAAAGTTGACTGTGCCTATGCTCGGACCGAACAAACCCGAAATTTTTTGATTGTTTTAATTTGATCGGTTATATTTTAACCCCTTTGTTCAAGTGCTAGGATTCTTCTTAATTTCCTTGTGTGTTTGAAATATGTGAAATTTTGGTTGTCTGGTGGATTAGCCCACTTTAGACATGAATCACGTGTGTGTATATATGCACGTGCACACACAAGTATTTGTATAGATAAGAAGAATATACGAAAATATAGAAAGATGAGAATATAAATTTATTTACAATAAAGCAAAAAAAAAAAAAGAAATATTAAGTTGTAAAAATAAATCAAACTACTCGCGTGAATAGATATATGTTTTCGTGAATAAATACTAATTTGAATCTGAACAATCCGTTACGGAGATAAACGATTGGATGGTCTCACTACACTCCTGTAGTGACTCACCTTACTACAGAGCCCAGTTCTGATAACTTACACCGACCTTTCCTGAGGTTTTTGACAAATATATCAATATTCTTTGTAATTTGAGAAATTATTATGAACTTTCTTACTTTTAAATTTATTGTGTAGTTTGAAAATTCCTAAACCATGCCTGAGTTTCGGTAACTGCGTAATAGTTTCGAAAATAAGACTAATTTTTCAAATCACACGTGAGGCTTTAAACAAATACATTGGCATTATCTACAGTTCAAAAAAATATTCTAAACTTTATTACTTTTAAAACTATTATAGGAGTTTAAAAATTCATAAACCTTGCGTCAGTTTCGATAACTGCATAGTTTAAAAAATGAGAATAATTTCTTAAATTCTATGGGAGGTCAATATATTTGTCAAAAACTTAAGAAGAAGTCAGTGTAATTTATCCAAAGAAGAAACATAAAAAAGCTTTTACCAATATTTTTGTTTGGTTTACTAGTGAGTTAAAAATGTAATTTGGATTGAGACAAGAAAATGAGTAATGTAGGAACATAGATGTTCCGAACACATCTAGAATATACGTAAAATCTTTAATAATTTGTGGACCTCATAATATTTAACGGTTTTAGATACATCCGTATTCGGATGTGTCCAAAATATCTGTGTTCGAAGACTTTTCAAAAAAAAAACATATAATTGATTGGAGAGAAGTTATTCAACCTTTTTTGTTTATTCTTTTATTTTATTTTTGCCTTTTTGTGTTGCTAGTTGATAAAAAATAATGAGAAAGTTCAAACGTGAGAGTGTGACATTATTCAAAAGTAGGTTGTTTGACAATATAAAACTAAATCGAATCTTTCAAGATATGTAATAGTATATATGGACCAATCAAGCTAGACAGCCAATGAACTCTTTCACAACAAAGCTTCATCAGTAAGAAAATAAATCCAAATTTGACACACAAATAGATTTAAAAAACTCACAAACCTAGAGCAGGAATGTAGTAGGCCGGACCTATATGTGGTATTGAGCTATGTCAATTACGGGTTCTCGCTCTAGTAATGGGTCGGACTTAAGAAGTACTGAAGACACAGTCTCGTGTACTTGTCATCATGAATTTTCGACCCAATCGCTTCAAAGACGAGACAGACCAAAAGGGTTGATAAAAACTCTGCACGACATGCAACTAGCCCGTTTTGAGATGCACGATCATCGTGTGGGTTGGGGTAAACGCGTAGTGGTCGGTACGATCACAAAATAATGACTTATTGAACTTCCTGCAAGGACGGATGCTCAGCATGGCTATATGGATCACAATGCTCAACATGGTTATATGGATCACAACCCCAGTATTCGTTGAGTAGAGCACGGTGACCCCCAGCATTCATTGAGCAAAGCATGGTGACCAACATGCAGGAATTTAGTAGGTCAGGCTACGCCAATTATGGATCTTTAACCCAGTTCGTTGGGTGATGGGTATGACCGGAGGAGTACTGAAGATTCAGTCTCATGCACTTGACGTCATGAATCCTTGACCCAATTCATCAATGATTGAATGCATTGAAGGCTTGACAGAAATTCTATACAACGTGCAATTAGCACGTATTCGGAGCACAATCAGTGTGCAGGTTGGGCCACATGCATAGTGGTCGGCACGACCACAAAACAATAACTCATTGAGTTTCCTTACGGGAACGAATGCTCGGTACGACCTTATGGATCACAACTCCCGATATTCGCACATCTGAGAATGGAATGTATAATTTTAAATACAGATGTGTTCAAAATTATTCAATATTTGTAAATTTTACAAAATAATAAAGACTCTACATATATCGAAAGATTTCAAACACATCAATGTTTAGATTTTTACACCAAATTTGTGTGTACGAAATAAAGACGAGATACAAGCACCAAGAAATTTGCACCTTCCAGAACCTGTCATGGTCCCAGACTTCAGTATTAAGCAATAAGCATATATATCATGCAGTCTATCTATTAGAAAAAATAGTTTGGAAAACATAATTTTAACCACCATCTTCATCAATAAAGTCAAAGGTTTGACTCTATACTAGTTTCCCACTATCGTTAGATGGGGTGGAAAGAAAAATAGAAAAATCAAATCAAATCGACAATTTAGTTTAATTTTTAATTGGTTCAGTTTAATTTGATTTGATTCAATATAATTTTCAAAACATTCAGTCCAAATTTTTCAATTTTGAAATCATCGGTTCGGTTCGGTTCGGTTCTGTCCTGTCCGGTCCGATTTTTCGATTTTTATTTTTACCCCTAGATAAACTAAAAATTTAAGTATCGAAATGTCTTCCAATTACATTCAATCGATCGATACTATTGGTTACTCCTTTTGTAACTTAGGCAGAAAAAAGAACCATTCAAATAACCCAAAGACAAAATTCACCGAATTCTAAACTCCACTATGTACAATTTTAATCGCTCTGCACTACGGAAACAATTACACACGTTAAGTGGTTGTTTTGGACATAATCAAGTTTTGTGCAAAAGCTAAAAAAGTATAATTATGTTTTGTCTATATTCAAATTTTTTTCGCATTTATTATTTTAACCTTAATTTTTTTAAATTATTAGTCCGTCTCGATGAGAGAAATCTAAAAAATATAAAATTATGTCCAAAAGCTAAAAAAAAATCACTAAAGATAACGGATAAATACAAAAAAACCTATTTTTAGATTATTTTTATCTTTTATGAATTTTTTTTAAATTTAGTCCATGATTTATAATTTTTCTAAAAGCTCTCGTCAAGACGAACCAATAATTCACCAAAAGTTAATAAAAAACAAAAAATTACAAAAAAATTTCAAACAAAAATAAAATAATAATCAAGTCAGGTCAAATTGAACTTCAAAACTCAAGTATTATTCATCATTATTGCTGTAAAAAGTACACTACACTAATACAGTATTCCTGTAGCGTACCTTCTGCGAGCCAGCTAAGAACATTATTATGTCCACAAAGAGATGAGGACTGCTATGAATATTTTTTTGGTGTCCACAAATTGATTATTATTATGTCCAGTATAATTTTAGTGAGAAAATTTTGGAATATAATTTTTGATGTACTGCTCTGGATACAGTCATACAAGTTTACTTGAAATTATTCGATTCACGTGAAATTTATAAAATAATAAAAATTATATTTTTTTAAACGATTCTAAACACATTTATATTTAAATTTGTACACTAAATTTGTATGTTCGAATTCGATTTTTTCGATCTTCCTGATACAAGCTTTGACTTCCAGTATTGAGCATATATAAATGTAGTCCTTCTTCAACGACAAAGTCCAAGCTTTGACTCCATACTGGGTTTCACACTGTCATTCGATGGGGTGCAAAGAAAAATTAACGAATTGAACCAAATCGATAGTTTGATATAAATTTTTATTATTTTGGTCCCATTTTATCCAATTTGATTCAATTTTAAAATATTCAGTTTCGTTTTGATTTTGTGATGTTGAACACCGGACCGAATTATAGCGAACCAAAACGCTTGCAATACATGAAACGGTTTTGATCTTTTTCTCACTTGACATGTAAAAGAGCTTGATACTGGTGTGTCATCTCACCAACACTCTTCCGATGCCTATGTTAACTTTAAGATAGAAGAAAGTGATGTAGAAAATAGAAAGACCTTGTATTGAATTTGGTACAATGTTTGTACCTTGTACCATATGGAATCCTTTGGTTATATAAGACTGACCCTATATTTTAGCGTCTTTGAGAGATTATAGGGGATGGTTAACTTTATCTCCCTAGAGAATAGGTCAACTGAATCTTCTTGTGTTTATCTCTATCTTAGACGTGCATATCTGTTGCGCAAAGATTAACTTAACTCCGCTTAGATAGGAGTACGTTTAGAGAATACTTCCCATATGCGTAGTGGAGGAGTATAAGGAACTTCATCAATTCCAATTTTCCCTGTTTAGTCATACCAAGTCATGTTGACCGAGTAGAACGTTAGGCTGAGCAAAGTGCGTAGTCGGCTGAGCAAAGTGCATAATCAGTTAAACTCATAAATTATCCTGCTCATCACGTACATATTTTTTAATTTTATAAATATTTTGATTATCAATTTGATATTTGACTTTAGATTATTTTTTAGATTGTATACACTTTAATTTTATTTATTTTTTAATTAGACTTAACACATTCATGTTCCAACTATTTATTTGTACACTAAAAAACTTTTTTTTGGTTACATTGATTTTGTTCATTCATGATCCAATTAAATCCATAAACTAAAAATCAAATCAAACCAGACAAGTTATACCTCCACGCATTCACAATCTAAAAAGCACAAAACTTCTTCAGAAATCAAGGGTATCTAATCCTAGAATAAAGGCTGAATTACCCTCTGCCAAGTTATACCCCTAGTCATTCACAACCTAATAACACACGAAACTTCTGCACAAATCAAGGATATCTAATCCAAGAATAAAGGCTGAATCACCCTCCGCTTGGAAAAGAAAATAAGATAGCTCGAAGTTAGGTGAATGATATGAACTGCAACTATCATTCAAATTTTGAACTTAATGGCCAAGAAGTTTACTCACCAAGGTAGCTCAACTTCAAATTACAATGATCTATTTATATTATAGACTGTAGTAGGTAGGATGTGTACAAGTTTGTGTTTGGCCCACACGCATGATCAGCCCGTCTTGGCTTAGAGATAGATATGATCAAGCCCAGTACGGCCAATGCCAGGCCGAGAGGTTTGACGAGTTCACTTAGTTTGTCTTGAGCCATGTCGGGTGCATGGCCATTGATTGGGCTGAGCCTCCTCATACGGTCGGTGGTTAGGAGGCGTCATGGGTAATTTTCCCCAAGAGACATTGCTCGGATGTGATGTCGTGGGCATGGTGCTCGAACACGAGAACCATAACCACTGGTCACCGGCCGACTTAATCGCCGCGCCGCTAACGCTTTCACTGCGTGTGATTACTGATTTCGTAATTCATATTTGACTATTTTAATATTTTCTTTGTATTTTAGCCTTTAAGAACTGAATTTGTGCACTATTTGCACAGATAACTCTATTTTTTAATCCTTATTTAATTATTGTTCCTTTAATATAGCCATATATAATCTTGTTTCATAGCCATAGAATTGGCAGTGAGCAATCCCACTGTTCCGAACTCTCATTGCCCACTACTTATTTTTTAGAATTTATTCCTTTGGATTTTGAATAGTCACATATTTTCACTAATTTTATTAATTGTGTGATACTGTGTTTGTAATTTAAATTTTCAAAATCAATTATTTTACTTAATACTTTTTCTTTTCCATATTTGTAGGTTTGGTATTAATTATTATATCTCCAGTTGAATGAAATTCACACAAAACATTTGAATGTTCATTTTTTATTAGTAAGAAATGATTATTGTTGAAACACATGTATTTTTTAATATTAAATATTATAATTTTGTTATTAACAATGTCACCCCCAATATTAAATCCTGATAATAGTCTCTACAATCTTTTCCACTTACAGGCATAGGTTTATAACATTAGAACAGCTGATCTAAGTAACTGGGTGTACCAAAGCATACGGACTAACAGGCCCATATGGACTAACCGGCCCATATAATTGATCGGCCCATGTTAAGGAACTAGAGCCCAATGTGTCTAATAAAGCTCGGGTCCTTCCCTTGCCCGGTGGGGAACTTGGGACCCGATGTCTCCCTTTCCCAAGTTCGGGTCCTTTAATTTGCCCGGTTCAATTCTACTTCCTTAAATTTAAAATTCGTTCTATTTTGTTTTTGAATTTTAAATTTATTCATTCTAAACAAGTGTATCGTGAATCCTCGTAACAAGTTATTGAGACAAGAAATATTAAACAATATAAAGAATATGGGTAAACTTGTTCGTTTGCTTGTTTGGAAAAAAAAAATTTTAATATTTTTATTTTTTTCCAAATAACATTTATTTATCTATAACAAAATAAAGAAAGAGATCTCGAAAATGTCGAAAAAATTTAACTTTCAAATTTTTCTCTGAAACACTTACACTAAACAACATCTCAGAGTATTTTTTTCAAAAATTATTTCAGAAATAAGCAAACGAACACAGTTAACACTCTGTTTGGAACTTAGGGAAAGAAAGAGAAAAGAAAGGAAAATTAAAATTTTTCTCTCCTACTTGTTTGGTTTTGGAGAAGAGAAAAAAATACAAGAGGAAAATAAGAATGGAGCCAAAAAAAACTTGAAAACAACGAAAGAAAATAGGTGAGAAAGATGGGTGCGAAAATTTTGAAGAAAAAAACTTTCATGAAATTTAATAACAATACACCAATTGGTACTTGGAAATCATTCACAACTCCAGCTCTTTCTCTGGTTCAAATAAAGTATAATTCTTCATCTCTCTCACTCTCTATTTCTGTATGTATATCTATTTGTATATGATGAATTTAGTACTCTTTCACTATTCACTTTTTAATATTTGGTGACTACCATGTGTTTGATGAATTTTCTACACCAATTTTCATTATCTAAAAACTCATACTAATTTTATGAATGGCCACAACTTTCGTTTCTTTTCCCAGTAGCCCTAATCTTTTTAAAAATATTTTGATGATTTTTGATGAATCTAAAATTAGTTGAATGAACTTTAAAATTAGGAGTCAAAATTTCCTGCTTGTCCACAATAAGTGAGGCTTGATCTTCAAAACCCATATGCTTCATCTGCTTCTATTTAATCGGTACCTTCAAATCTGAATTGGTTCATTACTTTCTTCACTATTTTCCATTAGAAACCAAACAATTGAAAATCCTTTTCCCTTACACTTTCCCTTATTTACTCTTTACACCCCAACAGGGAAAAATAATCAATCTTCTTCATACTTTCCATCTTAAATATTTTTCCTTCTTTTCCTTTTGTTTCCACAAGTTCCAAACAAAGTCTAAATGTGTCAATTTATTCAATATTCAAAATACCCTTTATATTTGTGCCCCATTATTTTGACATGTTCTTGTTTCAAGTCATGTTCGAAATCACCAAATGATAATTTATAGTAAGAAAGGAAAACAATAAGATGCAAGAAAATAAATTTGATTTATAATTTCCACATTATTTTAGATAAATCCTTTGATCAGTTTATGAAAAATAAAAGTGATATTGCTATCATAAAATAATCTCTCTATTTTTTCACCTTTTGTTATCTTTTATTTTTCGCTTGGTCGTATTCTCCACAGATCATGAATCGTCGAATTCTCTACGGATCATGAATCTCTCTCCTTAACACTTTTTATAATCAGTGATTGTACGAATATTGAAAAATTAAACTACTAATTGACTCTATACTAATAAAAAAACACGGATCTCGCTTAAAAACTTGAAATGAAACTTATAGGGTGTGGGGTATTAGATTATGAATTTCCACACGAATCTGTCTTGATTTGAAGAAGGTTGTCCCTAAAAGTGTTGTGTCGTGCATTTTCACTCCCATTTATAAAAACTAATTTAAGTATATTGGTGAATGCACTAGAGTGTGTCTTTTGCATTCGTCACCCATTTATGTGCATTGATTAGACGTATTGTGCAAATTTCTCATTAGTCAGCATTGCTGACCATGGTGATTTCTGGTCCGAGGTGATAGACATCTAAGGCCCAGTATTAATAACACATCTGTCCGATATAATTGTTGTCCGGAATGATATGGTAGTTGGACAAGGCCTTAGTTTACAGGTTAGATGCTTGTTAGTTCTTAAACATTTTCGAGTAGACTCTCCCACATGACTTAGAGTGTGTTCGTTTGCTTATTTGTAAAAAATTTTTCCAAATAAATTTTTGGAAAAAGTTTCCTAAACATTTTTACTTTTTTCTCAAAAATTTAATCTCTTTATAAAAGAAGAGAGAGTTTTATAGAGAGAAAAAGACATTTCGAAAATGTCGAAAAAATTTAACTCCCAATTTTTTCTGAAACACTTATACCAAACAACATCTCAGAGTTTTTTCTCCAAAAATCGTTTCACAAACACTCAACCAAATACACCCTTATATTTATTGTTGGGAATATTTTTGTTGATACCTTGACTGCCTCCTCAACATTGTTATCTCTTGACAAAACAATTGAAGAAATAGAGTTGATTCTTCCGTTCTCGCTTCTCCTTGTTCACGTTCCTAATTATTTCTTAGTAGTTCCAAATGTTTGCCATTTTTCATACTTTATGAGTACAACATCAACAAATTCGCTCAAAATTAGTTCATATTTTGTTTATTCTAGGGGTGATACAAAAAACCGACGGACCAAAAAAATCGACAAAAGACGACAGAATATTTGGTGCTTGGTCGGTCCATAAGGCCATTCGGTCGGTTTCGATTTTTTTTGGAAAAAAAATTGATTTTCGGTTTAGTCTCGGTTTTTACTAAATATATCTGAACCGAACTGAACCGATTTAAAATATCAAATCAATCTAAACCGAATTGAACCGGAACACGTAAAAAATCGAATTGATTTTGAAATGATTCCGAAATCCCAGCTCAAAATCCAAAAAACAAACCGACTGAACCGAACCAACTTGAGCCAATTAGCCCAGCCTGAAACCCTTAAAATACCTGAAAAAATCAACTGGACCGAACCAATCCGAGCCGATTTCAATTTACCTACAATTTCAGTCAAGATTGGGCATAACTTTTTTCACCCCAAATCGATTGGTTCAATCCGTCATGTCCAAAAATACCGACCGGACCGAACCGAACCAATTTCACCACTAGTTTATTCCATCAGTATGCTCACAGGCAAGATTCAGAATACTGGATCGGCTTGAGTACTAGTTTTCTTATTGGTACGGTATGTACTTGTACTTGTCATGTATCGGGTACTGTATCGAATTTGCCGCAACTATCAGTATATATAAGCCATAGAGAGAAAGTCCAAAAAAATTAATTTTTTTCGCAACTCTTAAAAAAAATCCGGTACTGGCCGTACGAGCCAGTATTGAGAATGGTACGGTGCCAGAGGTACTTAGTACCATTTTTATGCCACAATGGTACGTACCGGCCGATACGATACGATATTCACAACCATGCTCCCAGGTACCTATAATTGCGAACTAAGTACTCTTTAATATTGTGGGAAACTCCACGAATAAATTTTTTTTTGATGATTTTTTCGCTTTTACAAATGCTATTTTCTCACACACGGATATCTTGTGCCTAAAAAAAAAAAAAAAACAGGCACAATATCCATGACGACGAGGTGCAAATATAGTGAATTAGACGTAATTAAAAGTGAATATTCAGAGATCCGGATTTTCTCACACTAAAATGAGCCAGTTGTTGGGGTGGCTTGTGATAAAGATGTTTTTGGATTTGGACTTTCTTAGGGGCAAAACCAAACATTTAATTATGAATAAAGAAATAAAAAAAGTCAAAGAAACGAAATGAAATGGTTAATTGTTGGTCACCAGTTTAGGGAAGGTTTTTTTGATTAGCCATCACTTTTGAGGTAGGAGAAAACGCAAGTTTTTCATAAATGAAGATACAGCTGAGCTTCCCCACCCAAAAAGATGAGGAAACTTTTGAAATTCAATTACCCAATTTTACACTCAAGCCCCCACATGGGGCCCCTCCGTCATTCATTCAACAGTTTGGGCTAAATATATAACATATTTAGGGCTTGTTTTTGAATGATTGAATTATTTGAGGGGCAATAATCCACCTTATTTGATTCAAAAATATTTTACAAATCATCTCATTTTTATACCTCACGCATGCCTAGACAGCAAATAGTCATGGAGCGTTCAAATAAGTGGAATAGTCTCTAATTTTCTATTATTTGTTTGTCACCTAAGTATGCAGTATAAAATGAAATAATTCGTTGAGCGTTAGTATCTTTGATTTTTTATCAACTTCACCGTTTGTTGAATCCGGTCCATATTTATTGAGTCTTGCATTGTTTTTCACATTAAAATTATATAAATATTCATGTATGCGGGTTTTGGATTAGTGGGAAAAATCGTCATTTTTATTCTATTATTTGTACTTAATATGCTTAAACATTCACATCAATGATATGGTCCAAATAAAGTAAACTCATTTTATTTCTACAAATACCTTAATAAAATAACAATTCAATGAAGACCAAATTAGTCATAAATTGAAATATGTTGGCACTCAAAACCTCCCTCAATGAATTCGAGAGTTGTAGTGCACATGTAGTATAGGTAAAAAATGATGTACTTTTACTTACTTTGTTCTCCAAACTAAGTCATTTTGAGTCATTCATTGAACAGTTTGGGTTAATTAGAGAACTCATTGAGGGCTTATTTTGAAATTATTAAATTATTTGAGAGGCAATAATCTACCTTATTTGATTCTTTATCAACTTGATTGCTCATTGAACTCGGTCTATATTTATTAGGTCTTGCATTATTTTCATGTTAAAATTATAAAAATATTAACATATGTCATTTATGGGGTTTTGGGTTTGAGAAAGAAAATCATCATTTTTATTCATTTACATAAAGACCTTTGTAAAAATAATAATCTAGTCAAACTAAATTAATCATAAATTGGAATATGTTCACACTCAAAACCTTCCCCAACTAATTCGGAGGCTGTAGTACGCATGTAGTCTAGGCAAAATAATATATTTTTGTCTGTTTTATCCTACAAACCAAGTCATTTTGATTTATCTCGCGAGTTATTGTCAAAATATATAAAATTAAAACAACGCAGTTTAGAGAACAAAATAAACAAAATTTTATCATTTTGCCTGAATTACAGGAACTGCACTATAATACTCCCAAATAACCCCCAAGGGGTTGGCTTATATTAAGGAGAGATGGTGAATCCTACTAAAATCAATCACTAGAGAACATTAAAGACTTGTCTAATCATTAACTTCATAATTTCAAAAATTAATCATTATTAAATTAAAAATAATTTCAAAACTGATCGGATTTATAAAAAAACAAATTTTAAATTGTAACTCTGTCAACTCTGTCATTTTTGGACCACATCCTTTTTTTTGGGAAAAAAAAAATCAAATTTTAAATTGTAATTTTCGAATTTATTATTAAGGCTACGTGCCAGGCTTTTCTTTGGTCCACGGTAGTAAGACCCTTTTTTTTTTTTTTTTTGATTTTCTGGCAATGGCCTTTTCCTGTTTCGTCCTCAAGCTTTGCAGGACATTAATATATTTGAATACATCTGTCAGCCATAAAATAAAAGAATTATATAGCTATCGAACTGCGAAGGTCGAGAATACATGTATTTTGACTGAATATTTTTATATATTTATTAAAAATTATTTTTACAATAATAAAAAAATATAACTATATTAACTTAACAAGTCTGATGGAGCACCCATTGTCTCGGGGTCTAAATTTAAACCAACAAACCGTAAATCAAAAAATTAAATCAAATCAGCGGTTTGATTCTTATTTAAACTCGATTAATTTGGTTTTTTTTTTTATAGAAAATTTCGATTCAAGTTTAATTTTCTAGGTTTAAACACTACCGGATCTATTAGACCGGAATAAAAAATATAATTTTTTTTGTTATAATTAGTTTATATTAAATTCAACTCTTTAATAGTTCAAATAATTATTTTTATTTTTTTGACATTTGGTTTGATTCAACTAAATCGGACAAAAACCGTCAAAACATATTGAACCCAATTGAAACAATTCATTTCAGTTTCAATTTAAAATATTCTTTACTTAAATTTCTGATTTAGTGAAATTTTTTTTCCAAATCAAACTAGTTACACCGTCTTTGAGTATTATAATTCACAAAGCAAAACTAACGTTGTTGACGACCTACCATCAAAAAATGCGTGTGCCCAACTGTATGGCAGCGAAGCCGATGAGGAGTCTTTAAATGATGTTGGTTGTGCAGCTGCTGAGTAACCCATTACTGCACTTATTAATCAGACAAAGACAACCAAAATAAGAGAGAGAGAGAGAGAGAGAGAGAGAGAGAGAGAGAGGGGAGAGAGAGACTGTTGTTCTTCTTTTCTTCCTCTCTCTATTCAATGAATGGCAGAACAGAAGGGTCCGTTTGGAAGAGATCAAAAGCAAGATCAGAAATGGATCCAACAGTCTCGAGCTTAGACGACACCACGAAGATCGGTAAAAACAAAAACACGAAATCTGAGAACAGAAACAACAAACCCAAACGCTACGGTTTGTTAACGTTTCAGGAATTGCCAGAATACATGAAGGACAACGAGTTCATATTGAATTATTACAGAGCCAATTGGCCTCTCAAAGATGCCTTTTTCAGTTTGTTTCGCTGGCATAATGAGACTCTCAATGTATGGACGTAAGTGCCTTTCCCCCCCCACATTTGCTTTGATTTCTTCTCTTTCATCATATCATAATTCGAGCCAGATTCACTCTGGGTCTGATTATATTACACAGGTTTTGAATCTATATATATATATATATATATATATATATATATCAATTTTTAGGGATTTTTCTGGGTAAAATTCCATACCCCATAAACCTTGTTTTCTGAATATTGATCTGATTATACATAGAATGTCTGATCATATACAGGCATTTGCTGGGGTTTGCCCTATTCGTGGGGTTGATGGTTGCTAATTTGATGGATGTACCTCAAATGGCAGATATCTTCGGTATATTTATCAGGTTTGTTGGACACTTACTTCCTCCCTTCGATTCAAAACTGCTTCTGTTTGTCAAAAATTATTCAAAAAGTTTACAAACACAATGTTCCGGACATGTAAATACTCGTAGATTTACTTGTATTCAACGATTTTGGATATATATATATATATATATATATATATATGTCCCTAGCATTAAACTCTTAGAAGCTAAAAAAATAGTTTAAAATCTGATTATGGAGAAGTTGGGTATGAGGTGCTTTTACACCAGAATTTTAAAGTATTAAAATGATGTTTTCCAGGTTATTACAGTAAATATTATTAGATTTTCCTACAGGTTAATTATAATTTTATAATTACGATAAATAAATTAATTTACTTCTATTAAAATTTATAACTTATGATATAAAATAAAATTTTAAACTATAATATAAAATATGTCTCTTATTATAAACATCTTTTATGTATATGTACTTCCCTCTCTAGTAACTTGGAAGCTTGCTATACATTACATACAAAAAGACGTGTTATGCGTCAAAATGACGTTATTTTTTGGCACAAAACATTGACCGAATAATTACCGGATAGTGTTTTGCGCGCTAAAATAACTTCGGTTTGACGTGCAAAATGTCCTACTACACGCAATGCAGAATAGACTCTCTGTTTTCGCCTATGAATACGTCATCTGCTACATATGCAAAAGAGAATCTTTCTTTTTAAATCGAGTCTTTCTGGCATCTAAATGTGAAGTTTATTTATTATCTCTGTCATCTATTCATATTTATATAGGTAGCACATGATTAACATTCATTGGTCTTAAAGTTTGTTTTTAAATTATACAAACTAATCGTTAATTTTTTTTCAAGATAAATACGTTTTGTTTATATTTATATAAACAAAACTTAATGAGTGGGATTAATTAATTCGGATAATTTTTTTTTGGGTCTAACAGCATCTTTGTTAGACTATTTATTAGTTACGTGACAAAGAGTAAAAAAAATAATGGATCCTATTTTTGTGTGTTAGTGTTTGTTAGTTTAGAAACTGTACAGATGCTTCATTGAATATCTTAAGAGTATGAGTTAAAAGTGTATTTTAAATGCAAAAGAAGAATAAGAGGGGACAAAAGTGAACCATTCTCTCTCTCTCTCTCTCTCTCTCTCTCTCTCTCTCTATATATATATATATATATATATTACATATCTTCTAGTGCATAGATGCTTCATTGAATATCTTTATGAACGATGTTTGATTGACTTTGAAGTTAATGTATGATAGTGCACATTAAAGTCCTTTAACCTTAGTTATTATTATTTCTAGTTCAAATTGGTACTTTACTTTTTTTTTGTTCTTCTTCAGATAGGTAGATTAGACTTTCGTATCTCTAATTGGGACTCTTGAAATCTTACAACGTTTGATCACTTTGCTCTTGTATTAGCTAAATCTTATGAATAAGTCTATTAACACATCAAGCTGTATATCAAATGGTACATTATGTCTATGTGACATGTCATTTTAAGTACAAAGTATAAAGTTGGGTCAATGAATTTTGATATGTGTTCAAATTAGTGAATGTCA
>JABCMJ010022032.1:0-10103 GCA_014822125.1 Arbutus unedo | reverse complement strand
TTTTAACACGTGGCGCTATATGATTGGACCATCCATATAACTTTGACTTTTGACCTATAGACACTTGGCAATATTTGATTGGCCAATTATTGTGCCCTATTTATTAGGCCTTAATACGTGGCAACTCGTGATAGGCCGAAAATTTATAGGCCTACAGGATCCTTATAAAGTTCGTTGACTCGAAGTCTTGATTGAATTTAATGACTATGGCTTATTTTGTTTTAAATATAGGTGTGATACAAATTGCAATTGATTTGCGTTTACTTTATTGTCGCTACTTGAAAGCTAACCTCTTGACCTCAAATATGTTGGTTTAAGCGGCGTTTGAAACGCCTTAGTAATACATTAAAAATAAATTTTAAAAATTGCTTTCATAAGTAATATATGCGCCATCAAAAATTGCAGCAAGAACAAACTCTTGAGGCTCTTTCAAATGCCTTAATAAGTCATTTACGCGGCACCTACAAAATGCCTTGACAATTAATATACGCGTCACCTACAAGTGTAGCAAGAAAAAACTCTTGAGACTCCTCAAAGTGCCTCGTTCGAATGCCATAATAAGTCATTAATACGACACCTAGAAGTGCAACATAGAAAGAGCTGTTGAGGCTCCTCAAAATGCCTTAATAAGTCATATACGTGACACCTAAAAGTGTAGCAAAGAAGTGCTCTTGAGGCTCCAAAAAGTGTCTCATAGCAAGTGTCACATTACCTCTATAGCTGCATTAATACACGCGGCACTATGACGTAGTGCCCTGATAGGTAAGATGCCCCAACATGTCCCTTATTGAGGCAGTTATGAATGCCCTAAAAACCGTTTTTGTTATAGTGTAATCTGATGTTGATCAAGTATACAACAACTAACATGTGTATTTATTTATGTAGAGCGTTGGGTTATCTGTATTTTATATTTTGAAGAGGACTTCGTACTATGCCTCCAAATTCTCATATTTGGTGTTTTGTTTATTTTTTCTTTCTTAACTCTATTTGTAAGTATTTTTTTACTATATTTGTACAATTTTTAGTTTTGTTTTATACTTTCATGGTCATTTTCTATGGTGATAGCTCGTTGATTCCATTGAACTAAACATAGCCTTGTTGTTAACTTTATATGGTTTATAGGCTCGTTTTCTTCTTGCCCTCGTAGTTCTTTTCTTCTTTCTAAAACGATTTGGGTGTTTTTGATATGTTTCAAACAACAGGATGTGCCGAATGAGCAGATCAGATCACTTTCATTCCCTAAGAACGGAAGAAAACAATAATTTGCCTTGGGGAAGGGAGAGGTGATTTCTACTTTTGTTTGAACCTTGGAGAGGAAGACCATATGTTGCCAAGAAATGTTTTTTATTTTATTTGAAGAGAGTTTGCGACAACAGTAAGCTTATCAAGACAGAGGTCTATGCGTGAAGCAAATGGTCAGGTCATTTAAAGTCGGAACAGAGAGTAGTGGCCTTATAGAAGGTTGGGGCTTGCTCGAAATCTTTAAAATATGAAAACCAACAGAATACGGATGAAAATCAACAGCAACTAAACATATACGGTACGAATACGAGAAAAAAATATAAATACGGACCTTATACGTGACAGATCTAACTTTGACGTAGATTGGCTGACTTCGATGGAGATCGGTTGACTTTGACTTACTTTGCCGAAAAACGATCGGAAAATGGTCGGACAAGAAGAGACGAAAGAGGAGAAGATGACAGAGGAGAGTGAAAGGGCTGGTCTAAAATTAAAATGTTCGAACCATATTCTGTAATCAATTCCCAATGTAAAACGCAAATACGATTTGCGTACATCTACATGGAAGCCACCATATCAGTCAATGCCACGCAAGTTTAAAACCAACGTAGTACGCGAATAAAAATTACATTTTATCTTAATTTTATAAATAATTTGAGATCTAACCTATTTTCCTCTTTAGTTTCCGAAAAAATCGTTATATCCACGGTGTCTTCTTATTTCAACATCTTTCTCCTGGTACTCATGTTTATGCAAACTCGCGTTTGCGTAAAAATGTCCTCGACTGTATCACGTGACCCACCCCAATTCTCGTGAAAATACGTGAAGCTCTTGGTAAAAGAGAGCTTGCGAGTGGACAGACGGTGAGAGAGAGAGGGAGAGAGGAACGCCAAAATTCCACAGGGTATAAAGCTTTCGCAACATTTCAATTCCACCACAATCTCCAACTATGGACCCAACGCCACCTTCACCTCCAACTCAACCACCGTCACCGTCTCCACTACCAACAGGAACATCAAAAGCGCCACCACCGCCTCACCTTCAAATGCAAACCCAAAACCCCTCACAAAACCCACACGATGTGACCTACTTTACTCCCAAACCTAATCTCGATGAAAACCCCCAACACCGGCAAGCAAACAACCAAGCCATGGCGAATTTCAGGGCGTTCGTAATGAAAATCGCCGCCTCCAATCCAAAAGGACCACTTGCGGCGGCTCAAAAGAGACTCATTGAAAACCGACTCAACGAGTTCTTCCCCCACTGTCACACCCCTGACCATCCCACTTATGCAGCTGTAAGTCTATTCGCTTGTATATACGTACATACGTATATACACATTACACATATAAATGAATGTATGTCTATACTCTTGATACATGTAATGCATTCCTATGGATACCGGATTGCACGTGCATGCGTGAATAGATCCATCATTACGCAATCGGACATGGACTTGCAGTAGGGTTTTTGAGTATATTTCAAAGGGGGAGTGTGGAATTCGATAGTAATCTAGCGATTAACTAGAAAAACTGACAATGTCATATCTTTTCGTGATTTCAATTTTCAGAATACATTTGGTTAGCAAGATACTAGTAGGACATTATGGGGTGAGAAAAAAACTATGAATTTTCCATGTCTTTGATTGACAAGAAAGAATGGAAGGGGCAAGAAATAAAAATTTCGGGACAAGTCACGTATGCATATGAAGTTGCCTTTCCTTTCCCTGTAACAAGTACATGAACATATAATCATCTACCTTGCGAAGAAACAAGTAAATAATTTGCCCGTTGCTGTGAATTCTCAACTGCTTATTTAAAACTTACAAGTTTAATTTCAACAAATACAAAGTTTCTAGCGACCTCCATGGTATTTAAGCTATACGAGGAAGTACTTTCAAAGCTTTCCTACAAATGATTCATCATCCTGGTCAAATGCATGCAAGAAAATAATTTCCCTTTTTCCTTTTCTTTTCTTTCCCTTTGGTTTCTACCATATTCAATTTCTACACATCTTTCCTTTCTGCCATCTTTTTCTTACTTATTGGACATACTTATTTGCATGCATATTCAACTAGGTCGTAATTGTCCATCTTTTGTTTGTAATTCTGGAAGTGCATGCACGTTTGTGTGTGTGTATGCACATATATATTGATACATAGGTGCATTATGAAGAGGGGTGTCCTTCGGACATTCTTGTATTTGGATAAATTTGAAAAAGAATAAAGAAAAACTGACAAAATGACTAGAGAGTGAATTTGAGTTTTGGCCATGTTTAAGAGAAAAAATGTTTTGTTTGGAATTTTGAGCTCTAAATGTGTCATCTTTTAGTTGAGGAATTTGGAGGTCAGAGAGGCTGCAAAATTTATTTCTCTCTCCTTTGTGATGTATTAAACCTTGCAAATATGTTAATTGTATATCATGCGTATTGAATTCTTGAAGTTCTGAGTTTATGTGTTGTGTTGTTCTAGGTATGTTTGATTATCCATCTCAAAAAACACTAATTTCTGTGTGTGTAAATTAAATTGAGAAGTCCTGACTGTGTTTTGTGGGATGGTTGTAGATGATAAATAGGGCAATTGTGGAGTTGAATGAGGAAGGGGGTTCTAGCGAGGAGTCAATATCAAAGTTCATTAAAAATGAGTATGATGATTTGCCACTGGCTCACTCTACGTTCCTGAAGCTTCATCTTCAAAAGCTTTGTGAGAGTGGTGAGATTGTTGTGACTCGTGAAAGGTGTTTCTTGCTGGGTGATGCAATCACCGAATTGAAACCTAATCAAAGCACTGGTGCTAGTTCTAAGAGGGAAAAGCTCAAGGAGAGGGACATACCATGTAACAAAGATGTGATTAAAGAAGAGAATCAACGAAAAGAAGAAGAAACAGAAAGAACTGAAAAGGAAGTTCGAGACCTGCAAAATAAAATGATTGGAGAACAAAATCAATTGACAAAAGACCAGGAGGCATTTGAACACGATCAACCAGCTGGAGAAAATGATGAAGTGATTTTAGAACAAGATAAAACAGAAGAAGAACAAAATGAAGCAAAAAAAGAACAAGGTAAAGCCATATTACTGAATGATGCAGTTGGAAAGGGAGGTAGTGATGAAAAGACTCGACCACAAAAGGTACGAACTGGCGTCAGAGAAGAGCAAAAGCAACCAGGAGAAGAACAGAATGATGTGAACGAAGGACAAGCTCTGTCTAGAGCACAACAAATTGAAGTGATTGGGGGAATCAACGAGTCTTTGGAACAGCAAAGTGGAGTTGTTACAGAACGAGATCAGCAGAAGAAACAGGAAATTAAATCGGCTGAAAAACACACCCAACTGGCGGAGCAACGGAGTAGAGTGGTTGAAGGATTATCTTGGTCACAAAGTCATAAGCAGCAACAACAGGAACAGGAGAAGCCACAGCACAGGAAGTTAGTGATTTTTTTTCGGCACCCTAAACCTGAACCACAGACAGTAGCAAATGTAGCTGAATCATTGCCTTTGGAACATTGCCATGAGGAGCAGCAGGAACCAGCAGATACAGTACTTGAAATTGCTGCAATTGTTAAGAATTTAACATCACCAAGCCAACAATGTCAAAATGAGCAGCAGAAACCAGTTAAGCAACGTCGAGGGAGGCCTCCTAAACCAAAACCAAAACCAGTCGAAACTAGTGAGGTGTTGAATTCAAGTTATGAGCAGCAGCTACCAGTTAAGCGACGTCGAGGAAGGCCACCAATGTCCAAGTCATCTGCTGGTCAATCGGTGCAGCGACGTCGAGGGAGGCCTCCTAAACTTCGACCACAAATTGATGAAACTACTGGATTGTTATTAAATTCAAGTTTTCAGCACAACCCTCAGCCATGGATGCAGCAGGAGGAGAATCTAGTTCAAGAAATGACTCCTGAGTGGAAATCGTCAGATGGAAGAAATGTGGAAATTAAGAACAGCGGCAACAATCAAAGTGTTCAGGACGCGGAATGCCATGAAAGGTGGACTCAATAATAGAAGGATAGTATCATGGTAATTGAAAATTTATAACTTTTTATCCCCGTAGCTGTGGACCTTGTGGCAGTATATACATCTATGAAGCATGGACACGTCGGCTGGCCTCACATACACATGTTGGAGAAGGACAAAACATGTTCCGTACACGGTTGACCCCTCTTAAATACGTGTCCAATTTGTTTCTTTTCCTCCACACTTTGGGGACATGCTAGGACAGTTGGATGAATTAATAATATCTTAAGAGGTTAAGATTCCTTTTTTAAACTCGGGACACAGCCAAAGATTGCCATGAATGCTTAGTTCATAATTTTTTTATTGACTGTTGATTTATAACTTCATAATGTTGTTGTTATCAGCGTCCTTTATTGTCACTTAATAGAATTAATGGTTTTTCTTTTTATGAACTCAAAGATACACCCGAAATATAATGAAATCAAATATTCAGTGTGTCCTCGACGTGCCCGTGTCCTTTATTTTTGGTGAAAAAAATGGATCGTCTTTGTGTTCTTGTCTATGTCTGTGTCTGTATATGTGCTTGGTTGTATGTGTCAATAGTAATAAAGTGAACATTTGGTCCTCAAGCATTGAAATATGTTAGTTCAGCGCTTTGAGTAATAGCACCCAAGGATCAGTGAAATGCTATTACCATGGTTAGCTCCTTTAATTCTCTTCCCAAGCCTTTTAATTTTTCGATTGTGCATTGTCTTAGCTAGTCCGTCAGATTATTCTCCTTAGTGAATGCTGCTTACTACTGAACCTTATGGGTCGGATAAATGGCCTGCTATTTGCATTTTGAGTGTCTGCAGACTCGAACAAATTGGGGATTTCCATGTCAGTGATCTTGTTAGAGGAAGAAGCCAGTGCTTCAAGTCTTCTTGGAACTCATGAGGGAACCGAAAATACCTGTTCTTGTACATTTATATTATATTATGTTTCTGTTGACCTACTTCTGGCGGACAGGATGCTCTAACATGGCTGGACAGGACATTTCATGTTGTGAAATATAGAGCTCTGAGTTGTCTCAAATTCAACTTGGGCCAAGATTATAATCTGTTTGTGACCTGTACAATGGCCAGTAGCTAGGCCCATGCAATTTGTTATTATTTTTCTTCTTTAGTGCGATTGTAATTATTTCCATTTTCCTGTGGGGTTTTGTGTGTTACCCAACTCGCTCATTCTAGTCGCATTTTCTGTACTGATTGCTGATCTTCGACTTCTTTAAGTCGAACCACATAAATCCTTGTGTTCTTGTGCGAGCGGTCTATTTTCTGTTCTTCTCTTAGTCCGTCATAGAATATTGTTGGAGAATTTATGGCTTAGTATGATAAGGTATGGATTGGAGATCTGGGATGTGCACAGAGCTATCTTCAAAACTGGTTGCTCCTTTTTCTCCCTTCCTATGGCACTTGGCAATATTTTGATTCCTAGTAAATTAGTACATAGAGGCAATTTACTTCTTTTCTGTGTCACATGTAAAGGAGCCTGCCAGAGGATAGTGTCCTGAGTATTTGATCCTCTACTTCCATTCTGAATTTGCTTGGACATCATGATCGTATTTGGAAGAAGGTGGTGTCTGGTGACTGGTACGGACTCTTCCCTGCACTATGCATTGATAAGTAGAAGAATCACCGATTTTCTACAAGGTTGAGTTGCCTACACGCAACTTACAGAGAGGTATTCATTTTTTTATATGGTTGATGGATTTGGGATTACAAACCCTCTTGGCTCTCGGATCTTGGGTCTTGGATTCCCTTAATCCTCTAGGCTCTTGGATTCCCTTTCGACTTGGAAGGATTTTTTTTTTTTGTTGGGGCAACCTTTCACAGATTTGAGTCCTTACGGAGGAGCTTCTATTCTGAAAGACCACTACCCCCACAGGTTTGTACAAGGTGGGGTTTGGAAAGTGAGGGTCCTCCCGAAGATTAAGTACTTTATTTGGAGTTGTGATCAGAAGAGGTGTTCCTTGTTGGATCTGGTAGTTATGAATATTCTAGAGAATTTTATGTCTAGTTGACCTTTTTCTGTCAGTCTCAAATGTAATGAGTACTGCTGCTATTGGTTTTCTGAAGGTATAAATCGGTCTATGGATGTTGTTTCCTACTATTGTTAATCAGGAATAAAGCCACTTATTATGGTTCAAGGGCACATTTGCTTGCATGCTGTTCTTCTCTTCCTCCAGATGTGCTTTGAGAATCCGAAAGATATCTATTGATTTTTTGTTCTTGTTGTTTCCCCTTCCCTTTTCATTTTTTTTGGTTGAGACTCGAGAGATTTCTAAATATTCTTTCACACGAGCAAAATATGGTGAAAGAGAAGCCAGTGGACCCTTCATGTCCTTTCATCCTCTTTTTTGGTATCAGTTGATATTATTTTCATCTCATTGTTTAGCTCATAGATTGTGTGTTACCTCCCTTCCTACTGGGTTACATTAGCTACACGTGTGCATTGAGTGGCTGATTGGCACCAGTTGGGTCTTGCGGCACAAAGCACTTTTATTGTTTTTTCTTTTGCTGGGGATCAATCTGTAAGTTCAGATTGTCTAGCGTATTTGTTTTTCTGATCAATTGGCGGGCGAGTAACTCGGAAGAAACTCAATCACAATCTGCTACTCGAGTGCTGCCTACATCCTAGGGATAGATTTTATAGTTTTGGTTTCTTGTTGTATAGGGAAGCAAACTTTTGTTTTTTGTTGACTCGAGCTAAATTTAATCTAGTCTTAGATGAGGCCCATCTTATTTGTCTGAACTTTTATCGTATGATGTAAGGGGAGCCTCCTGCTTATAAGTATTTTGCACCTTCTCTTTAGCTTGTACTATTGTCTGTTTTTCTTGCTAAAAGATTACAGTAATGCAGGATCAAGTGTAGAAAGTGCTTCCTCTCCTCCCTTCTCTCCTGAATATATGTGGTTTTTCTTCAAGTGCCAGTGTCTGGTTTGGTGAGCTGATGTCTGATAGAGCTGTTGTGGTACACAGAGACCTTGTCAATGGGATGCAGCTCGTTTTACTGCTGACACGATTCCTTTTGCTTGTGGGTTGGAGGTTTTTGGTACAAAGATGCTATGCTGCTTTCTTCTTCTGTGTGCCGAATTTGGATGGTCCATGATGGCAGTGCCGCAATGGAGCTATTATTCTATCATTCGCCTTTTTGCACCAGTTCTCTGGGTATTGTATTTCTCCCATCCTACCTTAATGAGAGTGATTGATGCACATAAAGACACAGTGATACTCTTGCTAACTCCAGAAACAGATTCCTTTTGAGACATCAGCGTAGCAAGTGGCTAAACAGAGAATTCCGTGCAACCTATTTGAACTCCCAGGCTGCAGCTTCTGGTTATCTGTTTTGCTTTCCGCTTGTTCAAGCCAAAAAAAAAATAGATTAGGCGTTCGATTTTTCTAGATGCTAGTTCGTTTGCTATAGGTCCTTCAGGAGTGATAATACCCTCTCTCTCTTTTTTACCTGTTCTCGTATTGGATTGTCCAAAATCTTGTAATACAAGAGAATAAAGTTTTCATAGGCGAATATTTACTGTCCATTTCAGTTTTAGGGTTAGGTCATGACTTTTCAAAATAGTATTTATTCTCATTTTCTTTCCCCATTCTTACCAATGAGTCATTAAGATTTGTTTTGAATAGAATTTTCTACATTCATGGATTCTATTATTCTCATCGCTTCTTGTTTAATGGTTAGGTTTGAATTTGACAATGGAAGTTCTTAATGAAATTTGTTTTGGGGTCAGAGAACAACAAACCGACCGCTCGACTCTTTTGTCTTGAGAATGTTGATGTTAGGGTTGATTAATGAGGTATAGTCATTTGGTTCACCTAGCTGATCTGGCTTTGGTAAAACAAGAATGGTTGAGATAACAAAAATTCGTCTCATTCGTCTTTTGAATAATAACCGAAAGGTGGTACATGATTCTTAATTTGGTACGCAGATGATACATGGGGACAAGATTGTTCTTGTGAAGAGTCCATATTTGGATTTATTAGGAAGGAATGGTTTAGGTTGGGCCCATTTCATGAGCTAAAATGTGCATTCGCTATATCAGTTAGGCACGTTTTCATACATTCTCGAACCATTAATTTCAAATCTTGAAAAGTTTTCCTGGAAATTTTGTGAAGTCGAGAGGTTTCCCTGGTCGCAAGATCATGACCAAAACATCAATATCCCATGAGAAATTATTCAGATGGTCCCTTGGAATCACATAAATGTGTGGGGTTTATCAGTAATTGTGTGGAATATATGAAAAGTTGTGGTTACAGAGGTATGAAGATCAATGGTCCCGGAACTTGTTCAATCAGATAGGTGAAACACATTCAGCCACAATCAAAACAAGTCTAACACAATTTTATAATATCTCAAACCAATCCTCTGTAGCCGTAAGAGGATTTTCTTAGGCAGTCAGTCATAATGTAAAATTGCAACAATTGATGCCTTACGAAGTAGACCTGTTTTTCTGTTTTACATAAAGGGTTTACTCGGTAACGTTTTCAATTTTTCTGTTTTTTCTTTGTAAAAAATAAAAAATAAAAGAATTTTATTTATTTTGAACAAACTCAATCAAAACAAAGTTTTCAAACAAGCCATATGTTGGAGAGAGATAGACGAGTAATGGATATGGAAGTCTGATGAGAATAGAGAGAGAAATAGATGTTATGACTATGGTGGGAGGTTGAGTGAGAAGAAAAGTCAAGTGATAGAGAAGAGTTATGACTATGGTAAATATTTGAAGAGAAAAGAGAGGGATGAATGACGGGATGAGCAGTTTTGCTATTTGCAAGGAGTTGTGCAAGGAATAATACAAGGAAACATGTGGCAAGATAGACTTATCATTTTTTTGTAACTTTGAAAAATTTCTTTAA
>JABCMJ010022029.1:0-19837 GCA_014822125.1 Arbutus unedo | reverse complement strand
ATTAATTGAATTTTTTATTTTTTTTAAATATAGACCGGTAGGTACGGTATCGGCCGGAACAATTGCCGAAATAAAACTCCAGTGGTCCAGTACCGTTATACGGACGATACAAGATGCACGACCGATACGAAACGAAATTAATAACTTTGCTTCTAACCTCCACAGTTTGTATGGGTTTCGTGTTTTTTGAAATTGGGAATGTGATAAATGTTGCGGGATTATGGGTTTGCACATGATTTTGTTGATGAGATGGTAGTGCTATTTTGCCTTTACAGTTATTTTGGAGGAATATCAGTGGAGTGTAAAAAGAAATTTGCAGATGGCATTTTCGAAAATAAGAAGTGTGAGCTGGCTTTATAATTTAAATAATTCGAATCGTTAAATATGTTTAGAACATATTTTTAAAGGTACCCGCAAGTATTTTTATAAAAAATTGTTCAGATCAAACAATTTTAAACACATTAAACGGTTCGAATTACCAAAATTTAATCAGAAAATGAGAGGTCCGTATTTTAACAAAGTGAAAAATCCCTTATTAAAAGTTATGTATATCAAAAATGATACACACACATCACTGTTACACATTATTTTTGCACATCACTTAAAACTATGTGAAAATGATGTGCAAAAGTGATATGTATGTAGCACTATTGTATATATATATGTGTGTGTCCATGTAATAAGGTGAAGAAGAAACAAATTTGTATTTATTCAGATCTACTTCGATTTCGATTTCCTTTTCTTGATAAATTATTTACGAATCCTTAATTTAGAGGCATCAAAAGAGTTTTAACTAGTGTTTATAAATCAATTGGGTTGTCTTTAGTTAGTTAAATTTATTTTCGTCTAATCGATGACTGGTTCGAACCTCAAATTTATTATTTTATTTTTTACTTTTTCTTAAGGCCGTGCTTTGGGGTTTACTTCTTTCAATAGATAATTTTGAAGTTGAGCTTCCTAAAAGTATAGGACCACGAGTATTGATTTTAATATATATGGCAATGCTCTTGAATAGAGATATCAGATATTTATTCTGTTAATTTAATATTTACCAATCTCAAAAATATGCAGAAAATACTAAAATCTATTCGATGTAAATTTCGTCATGTCTATTTTTAAGGAAGGAAAAAATTTGATGAAAAACTATAAAAAAAATTTATGAAATATCAAATAATACACATCATATTAAAATAAAATATAATTTAATACAAACTTATCAAAATAGCAAGAACAATAGAAAAGAAAAAAATGACCACAAGATCATAAGCCCCGTTCAGTTAGCCCAACGGGCCACGTGAATAACTGTACAGTCGGCCAAATCCACTTCGGCGAAGAGCCCATAAGGCTCCACACACGTCTCAGCCCATTCACACAATTGTGAATAGAACTCCCCGCTCGAAGCTCACTCGTTTCCGAGCCCGCATCTCTGCGGAAGTGGCCCGGGGACTTTCCTGGGCCCAGACCCTAACCGGAGTTAGAGACATGACCCACTCACGCAGTCTAGTGGTCCAGTTGTGACAGGTGTACATCCATTCCATATATGTATATACAGAAAGAGTCTTGTCTTTCCGATGTGGGATAAACATGTGCTCTGAGAGTACACATGTAGAAAGAGAAGGATTGTTGAACACTGTGGGCTTGTTTGATGCCTGAATTATGAATATCACCGAGAGCGATTATATTTTTACGAATATCACCAAAGGTTGATCTCAGCAAATCCTAAATTGACATGAGAAGATGCCTCCTAGTCCAGTGGTAGGGCAGGCTTTTGGCTATTCATTTGATGAGGTTACAATACAGAAAAAATTTAGAAACACACCCTTTTGTGCACAAATTTAGATACATATATATACGTCGAGTCCATATTATTTTGAAAGGCTCCACGCGCATCAAATGGTGTCCAGTAACTATATATGAGCTCAGCAAATGGTATTATATCATGCCTAAAACAGCAAACACCCTCTTCTCTACGACATCATACAACAAATACCACTTGCATTCTAATTCGTGTAAATTTAAAACAGAATGCATTCCACGAGATTACCTCTGTAGACGCCTTCTATTAACAGCTACGTTGAAGATTGACACCACAATTGAGAACAAAAAATTAGCTTCCCCTTGTCAAGATCACCGAAGAATAGATGCGTCCCTTTTGAAGACCTGCATTTATCTCCCATCAAGGATAAGAAAAAGGCATATCGTGTCCTTACTATCTGAGTGTCCAGTTTATCCAATCCAACTTCCAAATGGGTTTGTTTTTTAAG
This sequence comes from Arbutus unedo, assembly GCA_014822125.1. Lineage (NCBI taxonomy): Eukaryota > Viridiplantae > Streptophyta > Magnoliopsida > Ericales > Ericaceae > Arbutus > Arbutus unedo. Next base: position 17,573 of record JABCMJ010022029.1, on the reverse strand, counting down.
CTGGCCTTCTGTTTAAAGTCAACAACCTTCTTGTTGCTCTCCTGTTTGCACGATTCCGCTTCCATCTTGCTTTCTTCCTTGTCATCTTGAGTTTCTTTGGCATGTTGGGGGACGGAATCATCTCCCGGTGATGTCTCGCTAATTATATTTCCTAGCATCTCAACCACCTGACTCATTTTAGGGCGGGATTTAGGATGTTTTGCCAGGCACTTGTTGGCCAGAGAAGCAAGCTTCTGAGCTGATTTGATGCAATATTTCCTTTCTAGTCTGGGGTCTACTATAAGGGGAAATTTCTTTGAATCTGACACATAAGGTCTCACCCAATCTAAGAGCTTCTGCTCATTGCGAGGCAAGTTTCGTTCCACTGCTCTCCTTCCTGTGATTAGCTCATAGAGAACTACACCAAAGCTCCAAACATCACTTTTAGCAGTCAACTTGCCAGTTTGAATGTATTCAGGAGCTGCATAACCTACAGTACCAACAACCTGACAAGAAAAAAACTGAGAAAGTTAGAGAAACAAATGATTCTATTTAAGAGAACACAGGAGACATGAAAAACCCATCATTCGACCAAGTTCTATTTGGGATGCCTTGATTTGCAAATAAACTCTTTGGTCGATTTCCGCCAAAAGGGGGAAGAAGAAGAAGAATATATGGCATCAACATAACCACTCTTTCACCTACCAAATCATCTCGGAGGAGTCTGTTGACTATACCTTATCACAAACTAGTTCACGATACATGTTTAAAACTGAAGGAAACTGGAGACTTACTGATGTTGAAATATGACTCAGTCCAGCAGCTGGACCCTGCCTAGCCAGTCCAAAATCTGAGAGCTTTGCAGTGAAGTTTTCATCCAGGAGAATGTTTGAAGTTTTGAGATCTCGAAATATTAGCTGCACAATGAAAACCAAAATCACTCCAGAAAACTGTAGTTGAGAAAGCTAACGCAGTTGATGTACATCATCGCTTACACATAATAACGAAAAAAAGTGGGCCGGTGGCTTAAAGACACTTCACGAAAGGTATTTGAGATTTATTTTTAATTGACGTCCAAAATAACTACAAAAAGTCTAGGAACACAAACACTCCGGACACAGATGTGTCCGAAGCCATTGGATTTGTCTGGAGTGTATGTGTTCCTAGCATTACTTAAATAACTAATAGTCATTGGTGCTCTTGTCGAATCTGTTCTCACTTCTTGGTCATGTGTGCAGCCATGGAAGTATAAAGAATCTTCTCATTCTGTTGCTCGAGAAAAAGACATGTGGACATGGACCTCGTAATAACATTGTCCCTTTCATCATGTTGCATCAGCAATTGGTATTTTGTAGTACCTATCATGCTGTTTCTTGGGCTGGCAAACTACAGGTGGCAATGGTAATTCTGAAATCGAAACTAACGGAGGTGCCCTCATGCATAAAGGTTATAAAAAGGGGAAAATATGGTAACAACCAGATTCTTGCACAAAATGAATTTCATCGGAAAAGATAAGGATGTATATCCTTTCATCTCAGGTTAAAAACATCGACCCACCAGGCTTGAAAATAAATTTAATGGAACTCTAATACACAAACTGACCCTTTACTAGAACCCTGATGAGCAGAAAATGGAAGTTCGACATTTGCACTAGGATAGTCAATAATCATTGATAAACTTCATATGGATTGAAAAATCGTGTTCTAATTGTCGAACAATGAAACTAAATGACTTGCATTTCTACAAGGGAAGAGCATAAAGCACCTGAAAATCCATCTCTTCATGGAGGTAAGCCAAACCACGAGCTGCATCTTGAGCAATTCTTAATCTTGTCATCCATGACAAAGTTGATGCTTCTCGAGTAAATAGATGATCCTCCAAGCTTTTATTGTGCATGAGCTCGTACACCAAAAGACGTTGAATCCCTCTTTCATCATCTTCTGCGCAATATCCCACTAACTTGACAAGATTTGGGTGCTTGACTACACCAAGAAAGTTCACTTCATTAATCCACTCTTTATGACCCTGTATACTAGAATGCAAAATACCAAAACCATCAGGTGACCTTGTAATGTGAATTTCACACAATGTACTCTCAAAGCTTAAACATGGAATAGGACCTAGGCTTAGCACTTCATCATTCTCATAGACAAAGAATCCCTTTGAATCCCTTGTCGTAGCCAGTGACAGGACACAGGGCCAAGCTAGTCTTGTTGTAATTATCGGGATGGGCATGTCTTATGAAAAATGTAGGATGAAGGATGACATTTCAAGAACAGTTGAATTGAGGGATTGGAATCATCCTCCAGAAGCCCCAAACAAAAAGGCCCAATTTCAAGGAAGTGCAAACATTAATTAGCAAAAAACTTCAGGCTGCGATTGAGGATCCTGCGGAAACTAATTGTATACCTTGTGCACAACATCTTTAAAGCCATTGCCCTAGTTCTTCGTAACTTTGAACCAAATTTTCATTTGAATAGCTAGAGTTCAATATGATAGAAAAGTTCGTTTTCTGTTCAGTTCATACTGTTTAACTTCATAAGCATACAAAATGGGGTGAAGGCTGTGCGAGTTTGTCTGTACATACATACACAAACATGGATATACATGTTCAATGGAACAGGGACGAGGGCCATGCCTGGAAGCCATTGCGATTGAGCTGTTTGACAGCGACATCCATCTTCGAATCCGAATAGTTATCATCATCATCGACGTCGGAAAACCTAACAGTCCCTCTGAAAACACACCCAAACCCTCCCTCCCCGATCATCATACTCCTACTGAATCCTCTCGTGGCTGTTTTCAACTCCGCGAACGTAAACACCCGCAGATCGTTAGCGGGCCCGCGCTGAATTAAGAACTCGTACGACCCGAGGGAGTCGTTGAAGTCTCTAGACTGGGATCGCCTCGAGCTCGAAGCCACGCTGAAGGACCGAGCCCACGACACCTTGGACGCAGACCCCCTCGAAACGACGCAGTCATCGTCGTCGTCCCTCCCCTCGTCTCCGTCGGGAAATTGGAAGCAGTTCATGGTTACGGCCTACGGGAGTACGAACAATAGGGAAACCCGAGAAATGGACATGAGGCGTATGCTCCGGGATTTTTCAGGGGGAGAAGAGTTGAATTTAGAGAGAGAGGCGTTGAGATTCCAACCGGGTCGTAGGAAAAGATACGGATTTTTGCAGGATTAGAAAGCGACGTGTATTAGTATAAAAGAATTGGTTAACGAAGCAGACCATGTTTGAATTTTGATCGTTTCTTGGCGCATTAGTCATGTTGCAGATAGAGATAGAGAGAGAGAGAGAGAGAGAGAGGGAGATATTTGCGCCTTCAGTTTGAATAAGGTTTGGACCGCAGTGAGTTCACCGGGACAATTTTGGATTCGAAACTAAATGCACGTAAAATAATATAATTTTATTCGTTAAGTAAATAAATTAAATTGCAAAATAAAGCTAATATTCATCTTAAATTGAGTTTCTTCTTCTTCTACAAATACAATCTTTCAAAAGTTTTATTAAAATGGTTTAGAAAGAGCAAGTTTAATTTCTCAGAAGAAATTAAATTACAAATAATATGTTTACAAAGAAAAGTTAATGTTTATTCACTATTCAATTTTACAAAATAAAAATAACAGATTAACTATAAAAAAATTAGCACAGTATTTTTTTTTAAAAATACAAAAAATTAAAATAATCTTATCATTTTTATTTTATCTCAATAGAGGATTTGTAATACTACATCCCCTTGCTTATTGTACATTTTTTTTCCTTCAGGATATCTAATCCCAAATTTGATAAACAAAATAAAAGCGCCCATGTAATGAGGGAGATCACTGTGTCATGGGTTTGGTTTGGACTCCATCAGGTATCGTGCTGAGAAATGAATCGGATCAGACCCAACAGGTCTTCCTATCCGGGCTATGAATTGTGGGCATAATTTGAGCTCAGCCCAGCATGAATGAATTGTTATAGGCTCGGGCCAGTCTGCTGAAGGATTCTTTACTTAAACTCGACCCAGCCTATAAAATATTCTAACTCAAACTTGACTGAAAACCGTTCCGGATTAGTCATCCACAACCACTTTAACATATATTTAGGTAACTTCTGGGGACTGATTGAATTGGATGAAAGATTATTTTTAGAAGGATAAATTATTAGGGCCCGATTGAATGAAGAATTATTTTTAGGGGATAAGTTATAAGGGGAGATAAGATAAGAGGTGATATTATTTTTTGAGGAATGACTCACATTGATGTAGTATTTATAGAAAAGGATAAAAAAATAGATAATTTGGATGAGAGATTAAACAAGGGAATATACTTTGACTTGGTTTGAATAGTTTATGAAATTGGGAAATAAGAGTGGGCGAATAAGGAAAAAAACTGTCAAATAATTATTTTACCCTTGTGCAGTGTTAAACTTGATTATGTATTGAATAAAGTATGTAAATGCAAAATTCAATATTTTGGATGATTTGAAATATTAATTAATTAATTATATTTAATTAAAAATATTATTTAAAAACTAAATGGTAAACGAAAATATCAATCAACTAAATAATAATAATAATAATAATAATAATAATAATAATAATAATAATAATAAAATATAAATCAACAAATATCTTACCATAATTCAATAACCCTATATCAAAATATTCTAAACTCACGGTTAATCCTGAAATAAATTTTTGAGTAAACGGCAAATTTTTTATATTTTTTTGAGAATAAAATTTGAAAATGGCGACTGAAAGGAGTTCGAATGAGCATTGTTGATAACTTTTTTTTCAAAATTGGGCGCATTAGGACATGTGATGAATGTGAATATTTTTTAATAATTTAAAAGATTTTTAACTTTGTTATATCAATCAACAAAAAGAAAAAAAAATAACAATAAAATATAAATCAATAAATACCTTATTATAATTCAACAAACCTTTATCAAAATATTATGAACTCGTGGTTAATCCAAAAATAATTTTTTAAGTAAACGATAATTTTTTTGTATTTTTTTAGAATAAAATTCGAAAAGCACGACCGGAAGAGGTTTAAATGAGCGGCGTTCGTCATTTTTTTCCTCTAAAATTGGGCAAATTAAGAATTTTAAAAGGATAAGAAAGGGTGAAATGGACAAAATTCCTCTCATGCACAACTGGATAATTTTTGGGGAGGCCAAGGGCTACCCAAAAATTATCAGAGATATAGCCATTACTAGGGAAAAAATATGTGGGGTGAAAATTAAGAAGGAAAGATTTTTGGTTTCCAAATTATGCCAAATAATGGGGATGCACCCCTAAGAGGGATGATAAGTTTTGAGGGGGCTTTTACCCTATCCAAACGGATCCTAAGGGATGATAAGATAAGAAGTGATATTATTTTTGAAGGATTGACCCATATTGATGTGATGTTTATAAGGAGTGATAAAAAAATAGATAATTTGAATGGAGGATAAAATAGTATTTAGTTTGGATAAAAGATAAAATGGGAGATAAAGTTATTTTGTAGTTGAAATAAGAAAGATGAAATTCTATTCTTGACTAATACCCGGGATAACTTTTAGGCAAGGGAATGGGTGCCCAAAATTAATATCCCTCTATCCCTCTACATGGTATTATTTTTTAAGAGATGAAAAATTATCTTCTTATATTTTTATCCTCTCAAACCATATTAAATGTACCACATCAATTCTTATACCCCTCAAAAATTATCTCATTTCCTTATACCCATACAAACATGCCCCTATTACTATATTTTCGTAGAAAAATTTGAAGCTTTCCAAGGAAGTGATGGTCAAATCGAAGCCCTATTGTTTATATTATTAGATAGAGACCCGAGGTTTGTTCTAAAAATGTGGGCGCAACCTCACAAATTGGACTACTTCAGACTTTAGGATATACTTTGGCATTAATTTCTTTTTTGAATAATTTGACGCAAATCTCAACAGGTTAGGCTAACCCGGCGCACTAATAGGGCTTGTTTGGTTATTTAATTTATTAGCTTATTTACTAGTGAATGTTCGTTTGGTTGTCAAAAAATAAATCATGTTACATATTATAGACCCCTACAAATTTAAAATTCCAGAAAACAAACGTTTCTTAGATTTATAGAAAATTCACTTAGGAATAAAAAAATCAACAAATCAATTATTAATTGTCTACACTTATCAGTAGATTTTAAATGAATAACAGTTATTTGACTTGATGGGTATTCTGATAAATAAAGGAAGAAAACTCTCTAATTTAAAACGAGTAATAACATTTAAAATAACCAATAAATAGCAACTAAATGTAAGGAATCCATGTTTTATTAAAATCTTTTTTGCTGTAGCCTGATTCCTTGTGCTCGGTTTGCATTTCCCAATGTATTTTTTATTACTCTTCTACATTTGGCATGAAATATTAAAGAAAAATAAATCGTTCCATAAATTGTGACACTAGGTAGAAGGTAGCACTTGACAAACTCAAAATAACAGTAAACAGAACATGATATACATAGAACAATTAAAAATAGCGTATTGGTTTTATTATTAATCTTTACTGAGTTATTTGTAGAAATTTCCTCCACGAGAATTTCGTCTTACCTATCGTCTCTAGAGTAAAGGGCCTCGTCTGAGATTGATTAGTCCTTACTTAAAATTGGCTCTTGATAAACTCAGACATAAGCGATGTAACCGGCTAAGTCACCATTGACCTCATAAAGAAATGATCTTGATCTATTGTCCTATCAAGTCAATTTTAATCTCATTTCATCTAGATCTCCACAAACGTGGCACATTCAGTCTAACCTAACGAATGTTTACCCTTTTTCGGTTCAATTCAAGGCCGTCCAATGCTTTGATTTTTTTGGCACATAATGGTCAAATCCTTTGCTAACACTTGCTTTCTACGTATGTAGAGATTTTCACTACTCATTAATTGATATCTGCTATATGAGACCGTCTATTTTTGTAAAGTCTTCTACTTTTTAGTAGCTAGTTATAATCAATTTAATCCTACTATCAATATAGACTATAGAATCATCACTTTTACAAAAAAAAAAAAAAATAGAATTCTCTTTATTGTTCCGATAGTGCGTATTAGATCAATTCATATTTCTGCGGAATATTTGAGAATATTCAGTTAACTCATAAACTATTTTTCCTCTCTTCATCATTTCAAAAACTTCTAAGATGCTCAATATTTTTTCACAGGTTTTTATGACTTGTGTTGACCTTCTCCTATTAAACTTTCAGTGTAACAACCCGACTTTTCAGTATTTAATAAATTAGTTTTCAATTCTATAATGAATTGTTTTTTTGATATATTCACATTTAGTCGTTAGGTATTTTGCTTAATAAAAAAATAAGCATAAAAATAAGATTTTATTTTAATATAAATATGATTTTTATAATTGTCAATTCACATTAATTAATTGGCATTTAAATAATGTAGTAACGTACTGTAGTAAGCACGTCAACCGATTGAAAATTAATTGACATTTAAGTATGCTTGATTTCATTTTTTTCCCCTTGATTTGTCCACCCTATAATGGTGATCCATTAAGCCCTATATCTATCTTGCATTGCCAAACCTCTTCCTTACCTATGGCCATTCATTGCCTGGATGATCAATCTAAGGATCCTTTGATTTCTTAACCCAATTAATTCAACCTCATCCCTTGAGAGCCTATAAAAGCTTGCACTCTTTTTCTTCTTTCCACGCTATTTCTTCAATCAATAAAAAGAGTGAGAGGGTTTTGAATTAAAGAGAGAGTTTGGAGAAGGCCCACTACCGAAGCCATTTTCCACTGAACTGTCGTTGTTTCGCCACCGTATCACACTGGAAACGCACATTAAGGTAGAAACACATATCTTGCAATCTTAGTTTCATATAATTTGTAGATATTATGCGTAAATCGTGAATTTTTTTATTGGGTCTCAACACAAATAATTAAATCTTATCTCAATCACACAACACTCGCACATGCATTCACTATTTAATATGTTATGATATTTACGAATACCTGTGGGATCTCATGAGAGCAAGAATGACAATCCGATCATATCTTACTAGGTTGTTGTGTTGTTTCAAGTAAAGTATAAAATGTTGTTGAAATTATGAAAGTTACGTTAATGAAATTTATAACGTAATAAGATCATGATGAAATTCTAATTTGTTTATTTATAGTTGTTATGTTTCCAATTTTATTCCTGAAACTTAGTGTATTTGAATGTGAAAAAATTTAGAGTCATATGTTAGGGACACTGAACTGGATATTGCTTGTGACATAAAAACGGAGGATGTCAGAGCATGCATTGTATTCGGATAATGTATAAAGACACTAAGAAGCGTTAAAGGAAAGAGTAAAGCCGGTTTGGCCCATGGTGGCAGTTTAATTCAAGTTTTGACGCATGTGTTTATAGCGTAATTATACCAAGCTAATGATGATTTGATTATAAAAACTCCAACGAGGAGGAGCTAGAGATGTTTGGAGGTGAATTCGGTAGCTTCGGACCCGAGAGAGTAGTGACCTTTATCTTGGGCATCCTTGAGTCAGTAATGGGGAAACGACTAAGGTTCGCTGGTACTTGATCTGGTGGAGCCACGTTGTGAAGGGATTGACGTGCAGCTATGCACAATGCACCAAAACGACGTTTTGGCAAACAAAATACTGTCTAAATAGTTGAACACTGATCGAACATTTTTTTGTCAGTGTTTTGTGCGCCAAAATAACGTTTTGGCGTGCAGCTATGCACAATGCATATTAGTCTCCTCTAATCACGTTGCGAATGATCTAAATAGGATGAAGTAAGTATTAACCTGAGTAGACGGTAGAAAGTCTCTGTTTTGTCAAGTCAGTACTCTGTCGAGTATATCACTTTAGACTGTGGGCCCATGGTAAGTAAGGACTGATCAATATAAAGTGATTGCTTATGCTAGTGTTTAAGAGGGTAGGATTGGACTCCCGATGTAGTGAATCCTACAAACTTAAATACAAGATTTATAACAAATCTATGTATTTATTTTTGCTGCTTTAATTATTCTGTTTCTTCAATTTGATATATCATATTTGTCAAATTGCATGTTTCTTGAGTTAGTATTTCGAACATACTTTTTGCTAAGTATTATGTACTCATGGAGCAATTTTTTAGGCCCTGGCATTCATGCCAAATGAAAATGTGCAGGAAAAGAAGCAACCTGACTGGAAGAGTCGGGATTTAGAACTGAAGACTACAATAATAACATATGGAGACCATACGCTTAGAAGTTCTGTTATATTATTTTCAAATTACATTATAAAGCCATAAGGGTATTTTTGTAATTTTTGACAAGCTTCTGCAACAATGAGTTATTTAAAAAAAGCTCTGCATTTTACAATTTTGGTCTTTTAATTCTGTTAAAATTTTATTTCAAATAATAAGGATATTGCTATTTCTTTTAAAATATTGTTCCATTTAACAAATGATTTTAAAACGGATTTTTTTTTAATGTCTCTAAAAATTAGAGTGTTACATTCAGTGTCATCCTATCTAGTGGCCGATGACATACTCGTTAAGATTGAATTAGTTCTCCTATTCTTTACTTCATTTCTTTTCTTCAACACCAATATAACATCTCATACTTCATACACTTCATTTCTCTCTCTTTGGCCTAACTCATTTATTACAATTTTGTTTTTGTCTTTATTCTTCTCTTTTTTTGCATTTGTTGTTTTGATCTCAATATTTTGTAGTTTATTGATCCGTCTTGATGAAAGAAATATAAAAAGTATAAAATTATGTCCAAAAGTTAAAAAAAATCACTAAAGACGACGAATAAGTTAAAAAAACTCTGTTTTTTTATTTATTTTTGTCTTTTGAACTTTTTTCAAATTTGACCCATGATTTATAATTTTTTTGAAAGCTCTTGTCGAGATGATTTAATAAATCAAAAAAAATTGATGAAAAAGAAAAAATTGTAAAAAAATTTCACATGAAGATGAAAAAAATTTCAATAAATACCACAGTCTATAAATGGACTCATAGTCTGTCTTTATTATCTTCTAAATATAAAAGAACGTATCAATTATATTAATTTATTGAACAAAATTTGCCATATTTAAATGATATACCTAGAATTTTTAACACCTATATATATTCACAATAAGTTAAATCAACCCATCTTTTAACGCATGAAATGAAATGATTACCAAAAGTGAAAGTTTTGACCATTATTTCTCTTCCTATTATGCCTATCATTGTCATGAGAATAGTTAAACTCAATGCATATTCATTCAATATTTACCATACTAGGTAGCTATCAAATGATATTTTTACTGATTCTTCCTATTTAAGATAACCGTAAACTATTTATGCCACATTATGTTTTTTTATTTCGTATTTATTCATCTTATGATTTGGGTATTAATGTAATCTTAATTTATGTTTACTCAAACTTTTGTGTCATGACGATCCTTATAATTTGTCATATGCTGCTATTAGAGTACTTATAGGCGCATATTAAGTAATTTCGCCAACACCCATTTTATTGTCTTTGGATTTAATTATGCTATTATTGGCCTCCATCGTTTTGAGTTTTGTGATTATCCAGTACGACTCAAATAAAAACAACACCTAATCATTACTAGCTCGATTTAGAACTACTTCAAAAATCATTCTCCAATTATATAAACTCCAACTCTGACTATAATTCATCATAACAGTTTTATTATACTTGATTTATTATTTTGACAATGTACTATAATTGGGAACACAAGATAAGTGGCATGAAGACGAAGTAATAAGAAGAGGGGTGAATTAGGTGGAGTACATTAATGATGGTTAGTTAAAAGATATTGGTTAAATTTTATTCCATATAATTAAGTACACAATAATATTACATTGTGTGGTTTAAATTTAATGTATAATAGTTTAGTAATATAATATGGTATGATAACTGAGAATTTATAATGTATGACAGGGTAAATTACGTTGAATTTCGTATTTAAATGATTTTAATATGGAAAAAATACCTGCATAATAAGTAAAAGAAATAAAAATAATTCCTCAACTGGCGGTATAATTAACCCTTTATATGGAGTGCAAATGGTTAGATGCGGAGAAACAGAGCGGAATATACGGAGGGTTTAGCATGGTTGTTAGGCGTCATAGGGTTTTCGACCGAAAAAAGATCAACCTAGGTTTTCTTTGTAATCGTTGCAAGAGATAATCGAACAGGTACATTTCTCTCTCTTTTTTCGTCTCCTCTCTCCCTGTATGCTGGTTTTTGTTCGTCTCCTCTCTACCGGTTTGTTCTTTTTCTATGGGTAATTTGGATGCTTAAGCGTGATATGTTTTGGGATGTCCGATCCCCACACAATGAGTGAGTCAGAGACGCAGACTGAGGAGTACCATAGATTTTAGGTGGATTCTTATTTGTAACCTTGAACAATTTCAATGATTAGGGTGTCTTTTCCCGCCATGTTTCTTGGGATTTATTACTGGCGCCCAAACAGGGTTTCGTTATAATCGTTCGTAGGTGATATATACGTAATGTATTCGTTCCCTAATGGGTATCAGGTTACATGTTCTTATTTGTAAGCTTGAACAATGTCAATGGTTAGGGTGTCCTTTCCCGCCATGTTTCTTGGAATTTACTGGCGCCTAAACTGGGTTTCTTTATAATCCTTCGTACGTGATATATACGTAATGTATTTGTTCCCTAATGGGTATCAGGTTATGTATTCATCTCCCATAGACCATAATCAGCCTAGACCATAGGTTTCAACTAGCTTATCTTAGCAAGAGAGCAGGAGGAAAACATCGTGTGTGGACGATCCACAATGATTCTGCATAAACCTTGTTCTGTCCATGGATTTTTTTTTTTTTTTTTTTTGGAGTTGGTGTCTAGTTGCAACACTTCTCCTGTGTCTTCTTTTGGCAATTGAGCTCCGTTGTTTCAATGTAGAACACTTCCGTAAAAAATCTCTGCCCTATTCTTGGTTCTTTGGTTTTGCATAGCTTAGTTAATATGTTTCCCTTTTAGATTATCTTACGTGCGAATATGGAAAACGGCATACTGACCCGATTTCCATAAGTCATGTCCTGTATCACCTTTGTGGTTTTGACTCCCGGGCAGTTACCTCAATAAGGACACCTCCTTGGAGAAAGAGAGAATGTTTTGGTCCAATGTCTAAAAGAGATTAAATTTGTTCCAGTATAAATGATTGAATCCTAGTTTGTCTGATTTTCTTTTTATTGTGGTCCACTCTATAATATTTTTTCAACTGAAGGTTTGACTACTTTGGCTAAACAACCTTCATTCTTTGCTGTATCCATGGGGACTTGGGTGGCTGCTTGGGGGATTTCAAGCTAGAAATCAAATCCTTGCAGTTTATTATTATTCAAATTGGACTAGTGCAGGAAATAGGAATGGTTGTTAGTAGTTCAATAAATGCTTGTTTTTGTCACGTGTGTTCAGAGTCAAAGCTTTGGGCTATGTTGGAAATATGGTAGTTATAATTATTTTCCCCACGTTAGCCGCTAAATTCCACAAAATATGGTTGAAGCATTTATTATACATGTAAATAACATTTCTTGTGCGATTTTTTCGTGAAAATAAGTGCAGCCTTTTTGTTTCAGGTTACAAATGCCTCGCGGAAGAGAAGAGGAGGATGACTACGGTGATGCTGAGTTGGAAGATTACAAATATAAATACTACAGGGAATTGAGAGAGGGAAGAGAAAGAGTTAGAATTTCAGAGAAAATCTTTCGATGTCCATACTGTTATGACAAGAGGTGGAAGGAATATGATTACAAAGAGCTTCACAGGCATGCTTCTCGCCTTGGTAGTGATTCAAAGAATGAGAAGTTCAACAATAGAGCTAGACATTTGGGGTTGGTAAAGTACCTGGAGAGGTGTATAGATGTAAAGCGCTTATCATCGCGGTCCACAAGAGAAGCTACTCAACCGGTAGATGGCTACACTGTTTCACAGAGGAACTCGACACGATCCCCCACAAGAGCTACTACTGATTTGGAGGGGAGGCCGGAAATTGGGAAGGACTCGTCATCAGTTTCTGCCATGAGAACCACTGAACGTCCAGAAAAAGTGGACGCTATTGGAGATGCAAAGAGCATATTGGTAGAATCCACTCATTCTGTACATGTTAAACCATCCCGGTCCACCACAACATTTGACGAGCTTACCAAACACCAAGCGAAGGAAGAGCTAATTGTTTGGCCATGGATGGCTGTAGTGGCCAACATTCCCGTTGAATATAAAAACGGTCGGTACGTGGGAGAGGGTGGTAGAAAGCTAAAAGACGAGTGGATTAGCAAAGGGTATAACCCCCTGAAGGTTCATCCTTTGTGGAGTGGCCAGGGTCACTCTGGATTTGCAATAGTAGAATTTAACAAAGACTGGGGTGGATTCAAGAATGCTATGGCATTCGAAAAGGCATTTGAAGTCGAAAATCATGGGAGGAAAGATTGGTATACAGTTAGGACGAAAGGGGATCAATTGTATGGTTGGATTGCTCGTAAGGAAGAGTACAACTCAAAGGGTCTTGTTGGTGACTATCTCCGTAAGAGTGCAGATTTAAAGACTGTTTCAGATATTGAAACTGAAGATAAAAGGAAAGAAATGCAACTTTTATCCAACCTAACTAATGCACTTGAGGTTAAGAATAAGAAATGTGAAGAGATAAAGAGGGAAATAAGCAAGACAGAAATTTTTGTGCGGAATGTAATGAACCAGAAGGAAGAGATGATTCAAAGTTATAATGAAGGTATACTAGGAAATAGCTTAATGCTGGCTGATGTCATACTTATTATAGCTTTCTTTCACTGTGTTAGAATATGTACTCCACAATTGAAAACTAATTGTATGATTTCTAATAAATTTTCGATTCCCCTATTCAATGCAGTAAGTTACTATTATCTTTTGTCAATCAGAGATGCAGCAAATGCAGAAGGATGCTTCTGATCAACTAGAAAAGATTTTCATCCGCCAGGAAAAGAGTAAAATACATTTGGAAGCTCAGAAGCAACAACTTGAATTGGTAGAGAGGGAACTGGAAGAACGTGAAGCTCTAAACACTAGTGAGAAAAGGAAGCTTGACCATGAGAAGCAAATGGTATTATGGTTCTCTTATTATGTACTCACTTTAACAAAACCTGACCAAAGCATTTGGTTTTTGTCATTTTGCTCTGAAGTTTGAACATACACTCTCTTTTAGACTTAATGGCTACTAAACTGACGTAGTTATTTTTTTTTGGAAATAAATTATGCGTGCTTTTCCATGATTGGTTGTGTTGTTGTGCAAGGACGATCAAGAGAATATTTCTGGTATGTTGTTTTGGATGCAATGCAGATCCTGTAAGTTAACAGTGATCCGTGAAAGTAATTATGGGAGTTGCACCCTTATTGTGAACAGAAAACTTGATCCCTGTAATGCAGACAACTTTAGATTTTCTCCTTTTGGAAGAGTTCGAGTCTTGAATGCCAGCACAAGATGTTATCCTGTATCCTGCAATATCTTATCCATTTTCCAAGTATTTTTGCAGTTAATTCTGTATTCGTGATTTCAGGATTATGAGGATATTTAGTATGCTAGTTTTAGTCTTTGAATAATTCTTCCAGCCTCAGAACTTCAACTTGGAAAACTTGAGCTAGATTGCAGTGCATTTGGATAATCATAGGTTTTAGAATAACAACAAAACCAAAAAAAACGACACAGAGTATTTGGACTTCATCTGTTGACTGATTGTTTTTGTTTTTGGGTTAGGTACTTTTGAGTGTTGATAGTTTAAAGAATACAGTAACTGTCTAGTGTCTACCAATTTGAAGTGCCTCCTTTCTGATAGAGGGTGTGCACCGTGTTGTGGTTCAATAAAGCTTTGGGAATTAGCATATAGTTAACTCTGCATTGGCTGTAAAACTCAGTGTCTGTGTTCTTTTTCTTTTCCTCAAAGATGGAATGTCAAATTTTCTAGATTGGCATATGGTGTTGTAGTTGGTTAGGTTTTTCATATATATATATATATATGGGCCGGTTCTAGGGACACAAGAAAAGCCACAATTTTAGACACAATATATCAACCATTGATTTCAATGGCTGAGATTAAAAGTGCAATAATCCTAAGATATGAATTATTGCTAGAATTGGAAAACAAAATCTAAAACACAAATTCCAAAATTGCCTGAATTACCCCTTGTGCTTCTTTGTAGCCTTCTGCTTTTATTAATAGTATTCAGTTACCAAGAAAAACCTTCATCTTATATTCATGGCTGTGCTCCTTACCTCATTTTATGGACCAAAAGCTAGTGTTTGTGAGCTTATAGCAAGTTTTACACTGTGACTATTTTTAATGC
Organism: Arbutus unedo; assembly: GCA_014822125.1. Classification (NCBI taxonomy): domain Eukaryota; kingdom Viridiplantae; phylum Streptophyta; class Magnoliopsida; order Ericales; family Ericaceae; genus Arbutus; species Arbutus unedo. The sequence continues at coordinate 2,264 of JABCMJ010022029.1, read as the reverse complement.
TGTCAAATTATCATATAATAAAAATCCCTAAAATTGAAGATTGTTAGATGTAGGATAGATATTACTCAAAGCACTGGCCCCTCTATTGCTCAAAGAACTGGCCCCTATAAATTTGATATTACTTAATTTTATTTTCGAGGATAATCAAATTTATGTACGTTTAATATAAATTGATTTATATTACTTTGGGGATGAACTTTCAAAATATTATTCAAAGTTAAAGCACTTAATACTCCATCCTCAATGCAGCATAGATATTACTGGATCTGATCAATCCCAACTCATGAACACAACACAACATCCAGCATTAAATATTTTGGAAATTTTGATTTAGATACACCTTCCCTATAAAGTTAGTATAATTTTGGAAATTGTGTTTTAGATTTTGTTTTCCAATCCTAGCTTTAATTCATATCTTAGGATTATTGCACTTTTAATGTCAGTCATTGAAATCAATGGTTGAGATAGTGTCTAAAATTGTGTTCTTTCTTGTGTCCCTAGAACCTGCCCCATATATATATATATATATATATATATATATTTGTATACATGGATAAATACATATGTATTGCCGTAGTAATAAGATAAGGTTTATTCTTGCAGAATGAGAGGGCCATTTATGAGCAAAGGAAGGCTGATGAGAAGATGTGGAAGCTGGCTGAGGGTCAAAAGGTACGTTACCCATTTTCTGCACAAAGAACATTTCACTGACGCCAATTTAGTATAATGAGAATTAGGGACATGACTGTAACATCAACTGACAGAGAGAAAAGGATAAACTCCACAAAAAAGTTATTGAACTGGAAAAGAAACTTGACGCCAAGCAAGCACTGGAGTTGGAGATTGAGCGCATGAGGGGTGCTATACAAGTTATGAAACATATGAGTGAGGACGATGATATGGAAGCTAAGAGGAAGATGGAAACAACTGAGAAAGATCTAAAAGATAAGGAAGAAGACCTCGAAGAGATGGAAGCACTTAATCAGGCACTCATTGTCAAGGAGCGTCAAAGCAATGACGAGTTGCAGGAAGCTCGCAAAGAGCTAATTAATGTAAGTCTCCTTTGTTATACTAGCACAAATGTCCTTTTATCATCGATAATGCTCCTACAGGCAAAGATGTATAGTATAAGCAATCACCTTAGGAGGCCCTTTTGTCTTCAGAACTTGGTGTAACTTGTAAGGGATTTTCACAGTTTTGTACTATCTCACAGGTAGATAAAGAGATACATACAACAAAATTTGCCTCTACTAGGTGTTGATGGTAAACTAGGTTTCTTTGCGTTAGTCAAGAAACCTAGTGTGCAGGATGCAAGGGTCCAAAATACACGTATGTCCAACTTTATCGTGGACTTAGTTTTCAATTTTTGTACTTACTCTTTTTGAAATGCGTCGAGTGCAGCAGCTACCGAACCAAACTGAGCCCTAAGTCCCAAACAAATGGGGTGGGCGGGTGGGCTAAAACAAATCTTTTTTTCCAATGAGCTTTGTCGAGGGCATCTTGTGTCGATATATCTAAAAAGCCTAGATACTTCCGAACTATTGCCTCTAAAGGCAATTTTGATCTACACCAAACCTTAGTGCTATTATTTATCGTAATCTTATCACTCCTCTTGACTGCCATGTCGACCGATCTCCAATAAAAATATCTAAACCAATTTAATTTATTCTCTCTCATCTTATCTTCTATCCGTGCTACCCCTACCGTTCCGCGAAGGTTGTCATTTCTAATTCTATCTCCCAGAGTCTTACTATGCATTCATATCAATAGTCTCATTTTAGCTACACTCATCACACCGACGTGTTGTTTCTTAGTAGCCGAACACTCCATACTGGGTAAAAATTTTCCTTCAACTTTGCAGACCTTCTAGTGTCGCTCAGCACCCTTGAAACATTCCGCCACTTAATCCATCCAACTTGTAGTCTATGTGTTACTTCATTAGTATTCTCTCCATCCTCGGCAACATTAGGGCCAGGATACTTGAAATGGATGCCTCTTGGTAGTTCCTAATTTTGGAGGGTCACTTTGTCAACTGACTTCAATTGTTGTTAGGGTTTCAGTTACCTATTGTACCAGGGTTGTTAGTTCATTATACGATTGAGAGTTATCTATGGCTGGTGCCTTTTTGTAATTAGGACGATGCCCTTGCATACTTCCTCTCTCCATTTATTTCTTCCCTTCGAGCGCAACTTTGATTCTGTGTTGAAGTGATCCATGTCAGACCACCCTCACTGATTCTTCTTGCTTGTTTCCTCTCTCCCTTT
>JABCMJ010022027.1:0-24042 GCA_014822125.1 Arbutus unedo | reverse complement strand
ACACAAAGCATTATGCGTCGAAAAAATGATGGGAGATATATTGTTAGAACCAATATATTAAGGTAGCCGCCATAAAGTTTGGTAGTAACAAGATTTCCATTTCAGGCACACAGCCTCATAGCGTGTCAATGACATTTTTACATTTTTTCTTATGGGAATAAGATGGCGACATAGCGGGACATTCACATAGAATATGGTGTGTTCTCACCCTGTCTCTCGCGTGTCTTCTCTTAAACCAATGTCTACGCATAATTAGGAAATTTCATTATCACGACTACGATTGTTTTTTTTTATTTATCAAAAGGCAAAAAAAATTTCATTTATCATAAGATAAAAATGCAAAATCCTTACAATAGGTAGAGCACTGCATAAAGCGAGTTTCAAATAATAAACATGGACTCTCCTAGTGCTGCAAGTCGCAAGAAACTCAACCTTCCTTCAACCTCCGATATGATTTTTTTAATATGAAACTAAAGCACCAAACGACAAATGAACTAAGTAAGATAAGATACCGACTCCAAATATCCCACCCAAAGTAACTAAGAACTTAAATCATAAAATCCTAAAAATCCCCGAATCTCAAAATCCGAACAACGGAGTCAATGGGCAGCTGATGGGCAAAGAATGAGTCGAGAGACGGCGCTACCAAATCAACTTCATTGCCCTAAGAACACTCATACCACTGAATGTTTACGTGGATAGAGCCTTGAGAATGCACGGATAAATCCTTGAGAAGCTCTCAAACAATAACTCAAGGCTCAAGCCAACAAAACTTGAAAATTACACACAAAAAAAGTGGAAAAAGATTAGTGATTCCAAATGGAGACTAACTAAATGTGAGAAACATTCAATCAATTCAAGTGCTTTTCCGGTTTTGACGTCTACTCCATCGTAAGGATTCCTTTAAGTCAGTACATTTGAAAGACTAATACTAACCATACAACGTGTTTGAGATTTATTTGATCAACGTGACCTTATTTGAAGTGTGCATTCTTAGTCTTATTCTTGATTTCAAATTGACATGTTCTAAGGGATGTATGCAAAGATAGTGTAGTTGACTTTTAATCTGTGTGCACAGACTTCACTTATTGTTTGACAAAGATTTTATAGAGAAAGAGTTGAAACTGTGCAGTGTACATGGAGACTGCTAAAATTCTTAGTAGACTAATAAATGGAAGAATGCACTACCTCGATATCAGTTCGACCTCTTAAAACCCCTCCTTGTTGTTGTCGGTTCCTCAAGTGAGACATTCAGGATTGTGTGTTCCTTCAATGTCTGTGATAAATATGTCATGATTTTTTTGAGCAATTTCTATAACCTACTGGGAGAGGGGAATATGGACATGATCATCACCAACATTGCCTCCACACTCATGAAACGACATAACAATCTGTGACATTTACTTTTGCTTAGATGAGTAGTTAATAAGCGATCATTCAAGGAACAACAATCCACTCAAGTCTGAGAGAAGCTAGACGCGTCTAATTTGGTCTATTTCAATTCGCTCGTCATGTTTATAGAAATTAATGATATCTCCATTTACAAACCCCATTCGTTATTTAAAGAATGTACAAACCAAAAGTTAATGCGAAGTTTGAAGAATCCCGTTCGAATCGGTAATGATAGAAAAAAGTTTCATCAAACTAATTTCATAGCCTTTCCCTCAGCAAATGAAGTTTAAAAACCGACAATAGATTATAGAACTTACATGAGTTGGTTTCATGTTCAGCCTGGTAAAAAAAAAAAAAAAAACACCATTAGAAATAGAGTAGTAGTAGAAAATATGAACAAAGCAGTAAGGGAACAAAAAGCACTCACATGAGAAATCCCAATCACCACTGTATACGTGTTGATGAAAAGCCATCAGAATAGGCACTTTAACCACTGGAGAGTAAAAAAAAAGGAATGATGTATCTCACCTGTAACTGCAAATTGGGCCATGTTGTAGCTATTGGAGAGTGGTGATAAATAGCAAAACCTATTACAGGTTAAGTTTTTTAGATATTAACTCCTTAAATTTAAATAACAGATGCAATAAAATTTTGAATCAAGAACGTAAATTTGGATAATGCTACAAAATAGCAAGGCCAAAATATAGAAATCAATAAAATAAACATATAATCTCTAAGTGGAAACAATGACAAAATTTTAAAGGAGCATCACCAAGGCCACAACAAAAAAAAATTCCAATGAGTAAACACGAAGAAATACTAAAAAAACATTGCCCATGTGTGGGGTTTAGATACCAAGAGATACTAAACTTCAACAAATCCCTCAATTCAGTGTCTTCCTAAAATTGTTATATTGGAAACACTGAAGTCATACATCTTATCATTTTAGCACAACAACTGTACTGCAATAATAAAAGAGCAGGAGCACGGAATCGACATATTCAACAGGTTAAGAAATAAGACTTTGCACCGGAAAATAAAAGGTGCAATGTCTTTTTAATAGAAGGTTTCTTCTATATCATTTCCAAAGTTAGATCAAGAACACAGAAAAAATCACTTCTGTGCTTCACCCCTAACGTAAATAGAAAAATACCGTAAAACCCTAATTCTTCAAAACACTCTTCATTTTCTCTTCCAACCAAACATACATCAATTGATATAAATACCAATGCCTGATTTCATCAACAAAAAATAAAATTGATCCATTTGCCCCAGTATTTTCCTTCTGGTAGAATAGATACACCAACAAAAGCCCTAAATTGCTAAAGTTAGGTCCAAAAGTGTCTTTAATCGCCTCATTTTCTTAGGAATTAACAGAAGCCATAAAAATGGGAAGAAAAAAGCAAGAAATTACTTGAAAGTACACAAAAAACACAGATCCATATGAATTTTTCACCCTCGTGTGTGCATCAATATTCACACACACGTAGATATAAAGAGAGAGGAAAAGCAGACCTTCGAATCAGAAAAAACAAAGTAATGTTTGGTGCCATTACAAACTTCCCTCTTCAACCTGGAGGAGATGATTACACTCTCTTTCCTCGCTCCCTAGCTACTCCCCTCAACTTCAAACGGCCCATAAGATTATGCAAAAATAAACAAAATGTTATTCTATAGGGCAAAATCTAGAACAAAATCGTTGTGGAACGAAATCTAGAGAGAGAAAGAGAGCCCATATGTAAATCAAAATACAAAGAATAGAATCGACTGGAGATTACCACCATAACGCAGAATCAATCACATGTCTGTAAGTATTCTGAAGAATCTGAATAGAGAGAAACCCACTTCCTGTGAGAGAGAGAGAGAGAGAGAGAGAGAGAGGACCCAATCGGAGTAGTCTGAAGGAAGGAAGCAGGGATGGCAACGGGTTGGATCGGGATGGATATTACTAACTTCATCCTGATCTCCGAACTTATATTTAATTTTCATCCCTATCCGATTTCTAAACGAAAATTATTTTTACCTTCACTCCATCCCGAACGGGAAACAGAAATCTCCAAATGAAAATTAGAGATCCAAAAATATAAAAATTACATTGGCAATTACTTAAAATTTGAAATGATTCTTATAAAAAAGAGAATAAATCAAAACATGCATATTCTTAAACAAGAGAATTCATTTTTTACAATCTAAAATACTTAAAAATAATAACAATAACTAATTAAAATAAACATAACATAGTTCCATAAATTATGTTTAAATAGAAAAGTATTTTAATAAATTTATATAATAGATGTAAAAAGAATGCAAATGGATAAAAAGAGAATGTGAATAATATCATTCCTATATATATATATATATATATATATATAAAGAGAGAGAGAGAGTGGTGATGCAGAGTAGTGTGTTAGAGGAACGAAAGAGGGGTAATTTTGTATATTTCTTAAAATAATTCTATGCTATTGCAAATAAAATCTTATCTCTATGAAAATGAAATTGTTTATTATGCCTCCCACTCATACGAGATTTCCCCTAAACAAATTTATATACCGTATTGGTTTTTTTGGCAATAGTTAGACGGATTCGAAACCGGTGTGGGAGGGTGAACTATTCCAATTTCATAAAAAGGGTAACCTTTATGGAAGAATAAAGTATTGGAAGATTTCCAAAACGGAGAACTTGTAGTATTATGCTAAAGTTGAGGGGTATAAGTGCTAAAAGAAACGGACAGATGAAGTGATATTTATTGAAAATCTGAAAACTCAATATATTATCTATTTGTATAGAGAGAGAGAGCGTGTGATGGGCCTGATGGCCTACATGTTTTTAATTGCATTCTTTAACAACCACAATCTTGTGGAGGGAAAGCCAAGAACGGGAACACGATGGAGACGTTTACAAAGAGAAACGCTTGAGTAACGTTTAGAGAGAGAGAGAGAGAGAGAGATACAGATTTTCATAATTCAGACAGCCGAACGACAGTTGAGCGAGAGAAACAAGACTGAGGGTTTCTCGTAGATCTGAAATCCGTTGGTTTCTGCGGTTAACTATATTCTCTCTTCTTCGTCTTCTTCTTCACAATCAGTGTAAGTTTTCCGTAACTCTACCTGTATTATTCCTTACAAAGAGACACGCATGAGAGAGAGAGAGAGAGAGAGAGAGAGAGAATAATAGATATGGATAACAATTCATTATAGAGGCAGAGAAAAGTGAAGAGAGACGAGTAAGGTATTCTTATGGATCAGAGCCCTCTTTTTGTTCGTAGAAATCGGTGTAGGTTTTTGTCTAGGTCTATATGCCTTGAATATTTCACGTTGAATTAGGTTTTCATTTCTGTGTTGATTAGGAAAACCGGTCCGAAAGCAAGCAAAATGGGGTTGATTTCGGGGATTCTGATGGGGACGATCTTCGGGATCGCTTTAATGGCGGGTTGGCGTCACATGATGAGTTACAGGAGCAACAAACGCGTTGCAAAGGTAGATAACTGTTCTTTCAGTATGAATTTGCTCATTAAGTTGTGAAAAATTTGTTCCGTCTTTGATTCTATGGTGCGTATATAATTAAAATTTGGGGGGACTAAACCTGCCAAAAGAAAAAAAATTGGAGTTCGGAGGGGGGGGGGGGGAGGTGTTGGAGGGACCAGGTACTTACTGTCAGTTCCATTTGTGGTTCTAGTTTGGCTATCTAATTCGAATTTGGGGGTACTAAGGCTGTGCTTCTTGTCAGTTTTATGGGTAGCACGCATTGTTGCTGCGCTGCTTGTTAAGTCAGTTCAGTGAGTTCCCCTTCGAAACCGTTGTCGGAAGCAAGTGTGAATATATCAGGAGGCTTTGAAATTGTGACAATTGCTAGTTTTGGCGAGTTAATTTAAAGTATACCTTGTTTAGTAGCCAGGGGTGGTCTACGAGTGGTGTATTTTGATACTTTAGTACAAACCTTACTTTTGGCAAAGTTTGCACGACATGACAGTTCTCTTGCTCGAAACCGTTACCCCAAAAGGTTAGCAGGCTGTTCTGAAATGAACCACTGGCTCCCTGTTAACTCTTGGAAATGGGTATATTAAGCTCAAGACAGATCCACAAGGCTTACGGAGAAAGAGTAACCCACTAAATCTCATATGGAGTGACATAGAAATGCAAGAGGCTCCAAAGAAATCCGTATTGACCGATTGTAAAACTTTCTCCGAACTGTGACAGGGTCTTGGCCCCTATTCTTGCAAAAAGGTCCGACTCCATACTTATTGACCGGAATATCCGAAATTCCTTGTGGTTGCATCAGCATAATGAATTATAAGAGAGGTTATGTAGAAGCTTTATCTTCTTGCAGAAACTTCATCAGAATTATGTTACTATTGCGAACTTGATTAAATATAGGTGATAATTTTTATTGATGAAGTCTTGGGTGTTACTAAGCTGGGATTGATACTTCCTGTTTTGGCCCCTGGCCCCCTATTCTTGCAAAAAGGTCTGACTCCATACTTATTGACTGGAATATCCAAATTTCCTGTGTGATTGCATCAAGCCATCAACATGATGAAATATAAGAGAGGTTATGTAGAGCTTTTATCTTCCTGCAGAAACTTCATCTGAGTTATATTACTTTACGAACACTTGATTAAATGTAGGTGATAATGTTTATTGATGAAGCTTTGGGTGTAACTAAGCTGGGATTGATACACCCCCAAACCGCCGCCCCCCCCCCCCCCCCCCCCCCCCCCCCCCCAACTTGCTTAACCATTCTGTGCCACTGTTTTTTCATTTCTCCTGCAGGCTGTTGATATTAAACTTCTCGGGTCCCTTAGCAGAGATGATTTGAAGAAAATTTGCGGCGACAATTTTCCCGAATGGATTTCATTTCCTGTTTATGAACAGGTTGGGCTGTTCTTAAGTTCCATACTCCATTTTTTCTTTTGTTCTTACCTTTCTTATGCAACTTGTGGTCAATTATTTTCCTTAAGCTACCATTAGTATTAAGCTTTTATCAGTTTGGATATTAATCGAACATATTTAATTTTGTCTAGTATAGGCTGCTTTGATAGTGTTTAGATTGCTTCGGAGATTCAGCCAACTCACATTAGGTAATACATACTATCGAAATTGGAAATGTATTACTGTTTTTGTGAGCCTTAGTATATACAAGAACAAAAGTAGCCTGAATAAAGGAATTACAATGTTTTTAAGTTAGTTAGAATTCAACTACGGACACAATTACTGGATTTCCTTTCTTATCACGAACTAAGGGACATTTAGTCTCTCATTCGCAAGAGCATATCAATTGTTAGCTGATCATCTTCAACGTTTCCCTTTATTTATCAAAGATTGTGGTCATGTTGTTGCATCTCTTCTTTGACCTTGGGTTTCACCCTTACTATGGATGGAGTTTCTTTGCAGCTTTCAAGCTAAGTGAAGTAGTTTTTATGCCCGAGAGTCTGCGTGCATGGGTCTGTTTATGTCTTCTTGTGCAAGGAGATGGAACTTGAATCTTTAAACTCCTCATCCTGAGGTTAAGCACACTATTAAAAGTTCCTCATGGAAACTGTCGTGATTTGACAATAGCAAAAGAGGGAAGAGAACGAGATAATTGGGGTCTGGCAAGCATGGCATTGGCTCCTTGTATATGTATTTTATGTTTTGAGATCGTGAAGTACTAAGGTCCATATCCGTCTGAGCTATCTGACTACACTTAACTATGTTAACGGAAGCATTATCACCTGAATAAAACTTAAAGTTATCTTGAGACTCGAATTTGTTTTTGAGAAGAACAAGTCAACACGACGTATTTTATCTTCTTTCCTCTTTTGTATTATGGTTTGGAGTAGTTGATAACATGCAATGGAAAACTTTAACTACTCGCTCATGAAATGGTTTGTACCTTGAGATTTTAATTTTTGATTTGTCTTATTTTACTCAGCTTCCTCTTTCAGGTGAAATGGCTGAACAAACAATTGAGCAAACTGTGGCCTTTTGTTGCAGATGTAAGAGTCTTTTCTTGTTTTCTGCGGCATCTATTTAAGTTGGTGAATGTTAGCTGCATACCATTTTCTTTTGCTTTAGAGACATATTAGACAATGGACTCCTTGTGAAATTTGATAGCTTCCTTACCTCTATTATTGTACTGCCTCCCCCCGTCCCACATGCACACGGAGAACACACAGGTTATATACAACTAAGAAGTAACCTAAGTATCTTTCATTTTCCCCTTTCTGTCCTATTATTATTATTATTAGGATAAAAGCTGTTTTTCGTTCCTCTACCCCTCTAGGAACAGTTAGATTGAGGTGGAGCGGTGGCTGCAGTAGTGGAGTGATGTTGGTTGGGGTGATACTCATTGTCGCGGGGTGACGCCAATACACTGTAACAACGGAATATGAATTAGGTGTTTGAAACTCAATGTATTATGGATATGTCGCGTATTGTATTAATGTATTTGTAAGAGTAGTATATTGATTATTATGATAAGACATTATTTATTTCCACCAAGTACATTCATTTTTAGGTGCTGAATGACGTCATGAAACATCTCAGTAGTGTCTTGATCTTTCAGAGATTGCCCTGGTGGCAACACCATATCTGTTGACTCTTGAGATTTGGCCCAGGTGATCTAAAGTAAGAGTGAGATATTGTAAAATGATGCATGGTAGACTTGCATCTTGTTATGTGAAGTCTTATTTCAGTGTAATGCTTGCTTCATGATGCTAGCTGCCATGCTTGTTGTTACTAGACCTGTGCTGTTGGTACTTCTCGTCCTAATTTTGCTGGTTGCATTTTATTTTTTCAGGCAGCAACATTAGTAATAAAAGAATCTGTTGAACCTCTATTAGAAGAATATCGACCTCCTGGAATTACTAAATTGAAGTTCAACAAATTGTCTCTTGGAAATGTGGCACCTAAAATTGAAGGTATGATTAGTAGGTAGACCTTAATTTTTTTTGTGTGCGCGCGTGTTTAGTTTTTGGTCTGAGAGCGGTCATCTACCCCGCTTTGATTTTCTTAGTTTTGATGCTTCTAGTGTTGGGATTGGATTGAATTTAATTTGGTCTAGCACCAATCCATATGGAGTCTTCTAAGAGGAACCTTATATTGGAAACTACAGGCTGCTTATCTTCTTTGAGTATCTTTTTCATGAATTTCCATTGATATTGCTCCCTTCGATTTAGATCAATTGAATGTGGTTGAGTAACCCCCTTGGAATATCCAGTTTGTCATGCTCTAAGTCATAGAATACTTTTTGTTAGTTCTTTGAAATAAATAGAAGGCATGCAGAGTAATAAGGCTTACCTGCCTAAGCCGCCCAGCTCTCAAGTCTACATATATGGCATGTAGAGTATTAGGAAAAGCTTCCTTCTCACCTTTGAGGCACATTTTCTTTGGTTGGCTGAGTGAACTTGTATTAAAAAGCATTGAATGGGGCGCTGCCGGTTTACAATAGATTACATTCTAGCTTCAACAACAGAAACAGGCTGCCATACACTCAAATACACAAAAAGGCCAAGGCTTCTTTCAAATGAAGAAAATCTGCACACTCTATGAAGAAATCATGATTAGGCATCACCTTCGCAGGAGCCATTTTGGCAGAACAATCAAAATCAACTTTTGAGCCTGTAAGGGGCTCCTCCTCTCCATGAGAGTGCTCTTGTTGAGCTCCCGATAGCATCCACATCACGCGAAGAGGAGCTAACAACCAAGCCTTGAGGCTCTGCTTTCCATATCTGCCACCTCATCAACTAAATAACTCCTTGCCCTATCAGAACAATTTTTGTTTGTCCAAAACCCAGCAGCCAATATCTTCGAACTGTGGTTCAAATTATTAGAATTGTTTGTGTTACCTGTGTAGCTGATTTTCTTTTCCCCCTTTTCCATGGCATGTACTTTATGGAGTTGATGACCATCAATTTAGTTCTGGCTTCGCTGCATGTAACCCTGTTTCCCTTTAGCTTGTAAGAAAACCCATAGGTTTAATCAACTCAAAAGTTTCTGAAACCATGGGCCGGGAACAATGAACTATTCTCTGTTGTTAGTGTGACCATGAGATACTATCTAAGAGAACTTCATAGGTTATGTTTACTGTATTCAACCATGTGCTTAATTACTCTATGAATGCAGGTATCCGTGTTCAAAGCCTTAAGAAAGGTCAAATTACCATGGACATCGACTTCCGATGGGGTGGTGATCCTAGCATCATTTTAGGTGTGGAAGCTGCAATGGTTGCTTCAATACCCATTCAGGTTGGTTAACTATTTTCTAATTAGTGTTGGATTCTCTCTTATTAGACTTAATGTATGGGTAGTTTTTTTATCTAGTATTATTCTTCTTATCACATTCTAGTGGGGACAATTGGTTGAATTTTTGGTTCTTTTGGCCTTGGTTGTAGTTGAAGGATCTTCAAGTTTTCACAGTTATTCGCGTCATCTTTCAACTTGCTGAAGAGATTCCATGCATATCTGCTGTTGTGGTTGCTCTACTTTCTGAGGTATGCCAATGAGATATTTGGATGTGCTAATTGTGATTGTGGTCTGTTTTGTTTTTTTTGCCTTTTGTTTTGGAAAGAAATAAATTTTCTTACATGTCTTCGTAAATTCTTACAGATGATCTATTTATAGCAAGTGTGAATGTTGTTGGTCCTAACAAGGGCCCAAATAAACTGTTATCATATTGCAGGACAGAAATGTGTTATACATCTATAGACATTTCACAAGATATTTATAGATTGACTTTTAGGTGGGCTTTTCGTCTCAAGTAGATTTTGTTTTGAAGTTATGGAAGGGTGGAAAATTTCTTAGGGGATTTGATATTTCATGCTCACGGTGACTTTGAACTTCAAGAGTGATAGATCACGTGATATTTCTTGGCCCATCGTGTTCTATTCTGCATGCTTACAAGTACATTGTGATAGTGTAGCATCCAGAAAGTTGTTTCATAATAAATTTGATTTTGTGTTGTTGAACAAGAAAAGTTGGTAATGGGCTTTTTTTATGCTGGAAAAGTTGAACTTTGGGTTCATTAACCTGTACTATACATCTTCCGTCATAAAAGTGAAAAGCAAAATTATACTTGCCAAATATGGGAAAGAAGATGTCATGGCCATATGATGACATCGGCCGGTTGGCTACTGCTCGGTTATTTTGACAGGACTACTACTGGTTCTGTCTTTTAGTTTGGCCGTGTAACTGTTTGATGTTGAAGTCCTGACTGTGCTAATTATGCATAACTAAGTTTAGGAAATAATACTTCTTCAGTATTTTCAGATAAGTTTGCGGAATGGAACACATGTACCACTTAGTTGAGCATGATAAAATTCCCCAAGTATAGTCATCTAACCACAACCTTTATTGAGCATCAATTTGTCCATTACTTCCAATGAGTTGACTATGAAAGGAGGATGCTTTCAATCGTTGCTACCCAGAAACTCTTTTCGATGGGGGAGTTTTGCTTCTTCTAAGACACATTGCAAGAAAGGAGATAGTATTCTCATTAAACTGATGGGAAACTTCTAAGAGACTTTCGGTTAAGAGTATAAACTTCAATGAAATCTAAGAAGTTCATCAGAAACTTTTTGAAACAGTTGTAAAAACTCTCTAAAAATGTTATTTTCAGGATTTCCTTTTTAACAGCGCTATGCAGTTGTTCTAGTAAGCTCCCAGATTTGCATTAGCCCCATTAGACTGTGTTTTGTTTGATCATGACAGTTTTCTGATTCTTCATATTGCTATTTTTTGTTCTGAAGCATTTTCATTCAGAAGTCGTATTCATTCTGAATTTGAGGAAAAAGTGTTTGGGGTTTGTTAATCACCCTATCACACATGATTCACATATATATATATATATATATATATATATATATATATATATATATATATATATATAGAGAGAGAGAGAGAGAGAGAGAGAGAGAGAGAAGACAATGACAAAAAGTTACCTTCACACCTCACACCATAATAATAGACATATTCATGTAACACATTCTTATATTGCCTTTCATGTCCCAACTTCATGAATTTGTTTTAGACCCTGTTTCATGGTCCTGTTTCCTCTTATGTTTCCGGTATTGTCAACTATGTTCTCAACTCAATAACCAAGACTAGTCATTATTTGTTTCTGTGAGCCTAGAGTGGTGCAGAACGCTGTCTAGAGATGCCTTGAAGCTTCTTAACTCGTGTTACCAAGAAGACCCTTAGACCCTAGCAGTGTACATTTTCGAAAGAACCTTTCCAAATGTGACATACTTTCATTCCAAAAGGGTAAATTTAGCAATTCAAAGTGATCCCAACTTCTTTTCCAATTTCTCAAGTTTTTTTTTTTTTGGGTGGAAAGGAAAATAGAGACAATGGATTAACATCTGGAGAGAATGAAGCTTTGGAAGGACCAAATAATACTAAATAATGGCCTGTAATGCTCCTAGAATTTTGCTGTTATAGAGAAAAGTAAAGTATTCTTCTATGGTTGTCTAAATCCTAGTGATGGAGGGAACTTGACATGGTTCAAAGAGAAGATTAATTGACATATGCAAAGTGGGACAGTTATATGAGTTGAAACTTGAGAGCTTTGAGTATTGTCCTTGCTGGATTGCATGCTACACATCCATGGTGGAAGTAAGATTGTACTCTAATTTTTGTTGACTGGTTCGATAGGAGAGTATTCTTTGAACTTTTGTTTCTTTAGTTAACTACATGTTCTTAAGAAAATCATTGATGCTTATGCTTATGCCTCCTTGATCACAAATTTTGTGATGTTATGATAATGCTTTTGTATGTTTTTTCAGCCAAAGCCTAAAATTGACTATACATTGAAGGCAGTCGGTGGAAGCTTAACTGCCATTCCTGGGCTTTCAGATATGATTGATGTAAGTTTTTGATATCATATCAGGTTTTTCACTTTCATCATCTCTATGATTGGTTGTTATTTTTCTGTCGACTCATTGGGCTGCTTCTGTCAAATGGGGTAGGATACTGTGAATTCGATTGTAACAGACATGCTTCAATGGCCCCACAGGATTGTTGTTCCGATTGGTGGTATACCTGTTGATACAAGGTAATCTTATTTTATATTTATTTTTGTTTTTGTAACCTGTATTTTCTCAGGGTTCTTGTTTGGCGTTACTGGGGGAAGTCTCTTTGATTACTAGTACTCTCTTCCTAGTCCAAGTGATGTAATGCTAACTTCTTGCATTTTCCATTTGGGTAGTTTGACAAAGTATCAATAAATTAGGAACTTTAGGCATCTTCTAGGTCTTAGAAGAACTCGTACATGGAGTGAGAAGTGTTTAAAAATGTCTTAGAATGGAAGGTACTCTTAAGCTTTTTCCTGTACTTTCACTTTTTCTTTTCTGACATCTAAATAAAGCCTTATTTAGTAAACTGCATTCTGGATGACGAGCTAAGCCTTTGACCAGTGCTATAGCAATATGTGTTAAGTCTCTGTTTTTCAGAAAAACTAATGACTAAGGTGACAAGGAGTTATTCTAATGCTCTTAACCGCCCGTATGTTAGCTGGATAAGTTTAAGAGGGGTATAAAGAGATATAATAAGAGGGAGTATGTAATAAAACGGGGATTATTGTATAGGTGTGATTTATTATACAGTGTTTTTTTGTGCGTGTAAAGGGGATAGGGATGGTAATGGCATTCTCGTAAATAATAGGGGCATTTTTGTAAATAGAAGCCAGATAAAGAGGGGGACTAATTTTGTACCCATGTGAGAGAGGCCAAATTTTGTCCAAGTAGAGGGGAACTATTTTGTCACCCAGATGTTATATCTGCGTATGAAAATGCAATAATCCCGGATATGAATGGACCGAATTGTTATGTCTGTGGGTATGCCATATCACCTTCCTTTGACCCCTAACAAATGGCCTGTAAGTCTTTATGATAATTATCAAAAGATATAGCTACATTCTAGTGTCATAACCATAGTTGAACCAAACCAAAGCAAGCCTTGTGTCCCCATCAAGTAAGGTCAGCTACATGTCAATCCTCTTTCGGGATTCCAGTGTTCAAGGGCTGTGTATTCAGTCACATTTCATGTGTTCATATCTTCACAACATTCCACCTCAATTTAACCCTTTGCTTCACCCTTGCATTTCCACTAACAATATTCTTCTCTATTACTGAACTATTCCAAATTACATCAAATTAAGACGCTGAAGAAAAGGAAGATCAACTGCAATGTATGCGGTTAATTTTTTTGAACGAACTTTGTGAATTGTAGTATTCACGTGGGAATTCGAGTGGGGAAGTGGTAATTATATCAGAGAATGACAGTTGGGGAGCTAATATTTTCTATGTTTACTAGGATATAGAGTTTCATAATTAGTTATCATAAAAAAAGAGAGGAAAGAAAGAAGATAAATGCCATGATGGTGTCCAACTCTGGAGAGAATTGGAATTTGAGGCACTTAATGCTGGAAAATAACTCTGACAATCCAACAAAACTGTTCATTAACCAGCTGAAAGTAGTGCTGAGAACAATCGGTTGAATTGTGACTTTCTCAGGAAGCTTAGTAATTGCACCATTTTAGACTTCAAACATACTTAGAAACTTCTGTTAAATGAGGAAGAACTTTCCCTGCACATCATAAGATTGTAGTTGTGGCTTAATACTACAGGATTGGGCAATAAAGTTAGCATTTTCTAGACAAATTAAACCAGAAGGAAGGTTACAACCATCAGGCAGCCATGATTTGTGAAGTGGGATGTGGGCCTTCTTGAATATGGATGTCCCAGAATGTTTACTCTGAAGCTGAGATGAAAATATTATAGCCAAAGTATCTGTTCTGGGGTATAATGAGGAGTTGAGGTCAAAGATTGATTTTTTCCCTTCAATGGTTTTTGTTTTCCAGCTTTGTTTATATTTGCTACTTAATCTACTGGCAGACATACCTCCCCTTAGATGTTCGGGATCATCACATGGTTTTGAATTAAATTTTATCCACGGGCAAGAAGTGGACAAATGATATACTGCTATGGTTATAGGGGTTTGGTCAGTTTTTTATCTTTGGTTTTAAGCAGGAGTCTATCAAATTCAGCACTAGAATGTCCGGTATGGTCGCCTTTAGTGTGTTTTTTCTTGAAGGTTAACGAATGATAGGACTTTTAAAATCTGTCTTTTAGGATTGAACAAATGAAAGGTGAAAACTTGTTATGGCTTGGGGATAGGACTCTTGGTCAGAAACAGTGGTTAAGCTCTGGGCATATTAAAGAAATCACAGAAACGAAAGAACGAAAGACGAAAGGAAGAATAATGTGGGACACTGATTGATCTCCAACTTGCAAACTTTCTAGGGTTAAGGTTCTCTGCACTATTACCAATTCTCTAAGCGTATCTTTACACACTAATTGACAATAATGCCAAGTACGTACAATTATCTAGACTCAAATCTTCATTACTAATGCCAAATACGTCACTATGTTGGGGGATCAGGTTTGTAGCATGGTGGACAAGCAATCTTAATGGCAAGCAAAGTTGGTTTGTGGTGTAGTTTTTTAGTCTAAGGTTAATAGAGTTAACCCGTCTCAGCCTCGTATTATTTGAAGTTCAATTGAATGAAATAGAATAACTCTTTTTTTTTTCCATTTATCGTGGTATCAGAGCCATAGATTAAGACTCATTTGATTTTAGTTTACCGGTAGGCAGCTTGGTCCTTACTTGTTTTGTTACTGTTCATCGGCACTGTTCATCACTATTCATTGCGATACTATTCATTGATGTTGTTTGAGACCTATTTGCCACTGTTTCGTACTATTGGCACTGTTCCGACATTGTTCGAACTTAAGATCTTCTTGGTTTAGGGGTTTTGAACCCGTTAAGTTGGACCTAAACACCTTTTGCTTGCACTTCTCTCTGGATATGCATCTGCGATCTGTTTTGCAACAATTGACTCCTCTTCCGCTGAATCTGCATCGTTCTCTCTGGATTTGCATCTACAGTCTGTTTTACGCCAGCCGTTACTTTTCTTCTCTATTTGCACCAATTGCCTTCTCTTCTGATAAGGTTTAAGGTTTTCGGGGTCTGCATTTACAATTTGTTTTGCACCAGTTGACTCCTCTTCTCTCACTGGATCTGCTTCATTCTCTCTCGATCTGTATATGCAATCTGTTTTGCAATAGTCGATTCCTCTTCTTTTACTAGATCCGCATTGTTTTCTTTGGATTTGCATTTGCAATTTGTTTTGCAGCAGTTAACTCCTCTTCTTTCATTGAATCAACATCATTTTCTTTGTTTGCGCCAGCCAAAACCACCAATGAACATATGGCGACCCTTGTTGGACTTCTGTCAACCCTCGTTGGAACTCCGTTAGTCTTCGCACCTATTGTTTCTACCAGATCTGCATTGTTAGGACTCTGTTTCCCATGATTTTTCTTCGGTTTGTCCCTCTCCCGACCTCATTAGTCACTGGTGACCCTCGCCAGACTCTTCATACTACAGCAACCCTCGCTGGACCTCTGTTAGCCTCCGGCAACCTCGGTTTTGTTATCTACTTGGCAAACTCACGATTCTCTTTGCCATTGCATCTTGAGTTTAAGGGGGTGTGGAAATAGTATTGTTTATTTATCTTTGATCGTGCATTGTTTATGTATTATTTATTTGTCTTTTATTATAAGGATAGTATAGTGTCATTAGGGTCAATAGAGTTAGCCTATCTAAATAGTCTCAGCCTTGTATTATTTGAAGTTCAATCGAATGGAATAGAATAACTCTTCTCTTTTTCCATTTATGACATATATGGTATACTTTTGGCTAGGAATTGGCACATAAGGTAGGCTTGTTGTTTCCTGTTAACCTGGGTTGGTTTGGGCCTCTTGCATCTTTTGCCCATGACGGATTATGAGGAATTTGTTGGTTGAATGGATATTTGGTAACTAGTGAAACTGATTTTCCATTTTAGCATTTTGAGTCCATCTCAAGAATCTATACATAAGTTCTATTCGATTGGTACATAATATTGCATTCTGGAGCTAACCTTGTTTCTTCCTATTATGCAGTGAACTAGAGCTAAAACCGCAGGGAAAGCTTACAGTAACAGCAGTGAAGGCAAATGGTCTGAAGAACATGGAAATGATTGGAAAATCTGATCCATATGTTGTTGTATATATTCGGCCATTATTCAAGGTCAAATCAAAGGTTATTGAAAATAACCTAAACCCTGTTTGGAATCAAACATTTGAGCTGATGGCAGAAGACAAGGAAACACAGTCGCTAATTCTCGAGGTTTTTGTTCTGTACACCTTTGCTCTCTTTTGTACTATTGTACTACTTTGTGTAATTATATTATGGTGCTGGGTACCACGTATTCTGTACCGAGCCTTTATGAGAACATCGATAGGTATACTGTGTCAATTTGAGAGAGGAGCCGTATCGACCGGATTAAACTAACCTAATCTTATGTCTCCGATCAGTTTTTGGCTTCAGGAATCCTTTCTTGCCATTTTGTTTGCTCGAGCTGTCTGCTCGGTTAAATTGAAGAAATTTGTATCCTTTTTTCAACAACCTGTTGACCACCCATAACGAGTCTCAGATGGGAGTTCCATTACTAGTGGCCAACTTGCCGTACTAGTCTTCCTTTTACTGTTGCATCTCTTTTTGTTGTTGTATTTGGATGTTCTTTCTCAGCCCATCTCCTTTGGTGCTACTCCTACCATTTTGTAACATGTTTAAGTTTAGTTCAACTTGGTCTCGGTCTTGGCTGCATTCAACTCAGAGGTCTTACTATACGTCCATCTTGCTCAACCTTCTGCTGCCTTGTCAAACACCACTGGCCTTTTAGTTTTCCGAGAAAACAATTGAGCAATTTTGTTGGTATCCATCGATCTCATAATGTGCCTCAAGTTCTCCACTCTAGGCTACCTACTTTGATTAGAATGATCTATAATCGATGACCTATCCATCCCTGTCAATGGTCCATTTTTTATGATGATTTGGTTTTTTATGTATGCTATTTCTACTTCCTTTGTTACTAAAGCTACATTCCAAATATTCAGTGCTAGTCATACTTCTAAACTGCGTCTCCAAATTTCTGGTTTATGTGTTTGGATTGTATTTGACAATGTATTTGTTTGGATTATATGTTTGACCTTAACATGAGTGCTTATGATTTTAGAAACTTGAGACTTGAGAGAGTAAGAGCTTGTGTTGTATTTGATGCGAACATATTCCAACCCCTCCGGAACAGGTTTTTGACAAGGACATTGGGCAAGACAAGCGATTGGGCATAGCAAAAGTCCCGTTGATTGAGCTGGAAGCTGAAACTCTGAAAGAGGTTGAGCTGAGACTCCTACCATCACTTGATATGCTGAAAATAAAAGACAAAAAGGATAGAGGCACCCTTACAATTAAGGTAAACTTTCAACTCATTTGTAGATAAATTCTTCTCTTCATCTGTGCTGAATTGCATGGTTTTGCATCTCTTTATTTCTGAAAAGTTCTCTTTCAATGGTGATCTTGTTATGTGGAGAAATTTGCATGTTAACGAATTACACCTATTAAAGAAATAGGAAGAAAGAAAGAGAGGCCTACCATGGGTCCCATTTTGGTGGTCCAAATTGGTCACTGTGGGTCTACACGCCAAATTGGTCAGTCCGTCATGATGTGTGGACCATCCGCGAAAAAAGCTGGTTTAATCAGACAATTTTGTCAGTCAATGTGTAGGTCATCCATAAAAAAGACAGACTTAGTTGTCAGCCATTGTTACGGTCCCTTTCAAGACAAATGAGATTCATTTAAGCCCTTGCGATTTCGGTTAACCTGATTGTTCTCATGAGTTATTTATACTTTGAGACCTGCAAAATAAATGGCTCAAGTCATCAAAAAGGAACCGTGGTGGGTCCCATGGGCTGGAAAGTTGGTAGCGACTGCGAAGGAGCTGGGTCTTACGAAATAAGGGTGTTGAAATGAGTTGCAAGGTTCATCCCTTGATGTATGTATTGGAATTATATGGCCTGAGGAAAGGCAGAGAGTACAATAAACAGCCAAAATAAAGTTTCCTTTCATTGCTTGTCTTCTCTCTGATACCACTTCCTGTAAATTTGGTGTTGGGCTTCGGGTTCAGCTTTTCCTGTCAGTACGTCATGTTTGTTGCTTAACTAGGGAAATCGTCAAATTTCAGTTGCTGTATCATCAATTCAACAAGGAAGAACAATTGGCTGCGCTTGAACATGAAAAGCAGATCCTAGAAGCTAGAAAGAGGCTGAAAGAAGCTGGAGTCATAGGGAGCACAATGGACGCCTTTGATGGAGCCGCCTCCCTGGTTGGGACTGGAATTGGCACGGGAGTGGGGCTAGTGGGGACTGGCTTCGGAGCTGTTGGAAGCGGACTGAGCAAAGCCGGGAAATTCATGGGGAGGACCATCACAGGAGGGCATTCCGGCGGCTCCAAGAGGAGCGGCACGTCTACTCCAGTGAATTCTGCTCAAGAAAATGGCGGGGCAAAGCCACTCTAGCTAGTGGTGTTGTCAAACAGGTGTTGGTGGAAGATGTGAATTATGACTTGTTTTTTAGGCTCCATGATTAGAACGATCTGAATATTTGGTCTGGTGGAAAAAAATTTGACCGCGAATTTGAGTAAATACGGAGTAGTTGCGAAAGCTTGAGATGTACCATTATCATGAATCAAAATTTATGTTTCAGCTCTTTTCAACCCTTTTCGGATTTTGTAACATCATGACAACTACCCCAATAACTGTTTATCCTGGCATGGTTCGAACAAGAACAACATTGCTACAAGTAATTAAATCCTTTTTTTTGTGAGTTTAAACAAAATGGTAAATTACACTGATTTCCCGGGTTTTTTTTTGTCAAATACATTGACGTCCCTTGGGATTTTAAAAATTATTTTAGGATTTTTATTACTAAATGAATTGTATGTAATTTATTTCATGTTTGAAGTAGTTTATGTTAAATTTTTTAGAGTTTTTAGAATGTCTTTGATTTTAGAAATTTTTAAAAAATCCAACACGAATCATTTTAGACGTGATAAAAATTATGTTGTATTTTATTTTGTAAAAAAAAAAAATCCCGAATTAAAGTCTTATTATTTTGTTTAACAGTAAAGTAAAGGAAATAACTGCATAATAATTTTAAAAGTAATAAAGGTTAGTAATTTTTGAAACTTTAGGAGATTTTAATGTATTTGTCAAAAACTTAAAGAGAAGATCATAATAATTTGCCCTAAACAAAATGTGTACAGAAGAAAACAAGCAGCATTACTGCCCATCATCACTGTATCAAAAAATGTGGCATAAGATTAGCAATTTTCGAAAAAAAAAAAAAAGATAATTTTTTGAGTTGTTTGGTAGCATGTTTTGATTCCCAGGTCCCTCCAGCAGCAAGCATATATAACTGGTGGGATTTTATTTGTGTGCGTTTTTCTCTGTATATATGCGTACATGCTTTATTACAATCTAATTGTTTATCAGATTCAGCAGCCTTTGAGACCTGGATTGTAAATTGGAGGGGAATCTGGATCATAAATTCGATTCCCGGCATTTAAATGCTATTATTAGTTTTGGAGTTACATATAACCAATCATTTTCCTTTTTTATTTTTTGAGAAAGACAGATAACCAATCTCACAAACACGAAAAATATGTGGTATTAGTAATCTCTTTTTCACTTTAATCTCGTAAAATTTCTAACACAACTCACTGTTGTTGCTTTATATCTCTGCAAACAATACGACAACGAATTAGCCAATAGAAATTAAATTAACTAACTCATTCATCAATGACCGGAGAAAGCAGAGGTCTATCTGAGAAGAAAGCTTCTAAATTGCCCACCACTAGTTGAAAAGCGTCAAAAAAAGGCTTCCTCTGTGTGGGCAGCTCTATGCGGCGACAACACAACATTGTCCATGGCAAAGAGTTCTTTAGGCAAGTTAGGTTTATTCTCAAACACATTCAAACCAGCACCAGCAATTTCTCCTCACGCCAAACAACCCACCATTTCCTTCTCATCTATGATAGCCCCCCGCGCTATGTTGATGAGATGACGATCCCTTCTTTTCCCAATGCTAACATGACTTATTTGTCAGTCATGGGCCGAGTTTGATCAGTTAATGCACAACAAACAACGAGTACATCGCAATCAGATGCGAGTTGATGAGCACTTGGGTAATAAGGTTATGAAACAGATGGCTTCCTTGTTTTTGAGATAATACAGCCGAAGGATTCAAGCCTCTTAGCAACTTCTGAGCCGATGCTTCCTAAAACAACGATCCCAACCCGTTGGCCTCCAAGCTGCAACCTCCAAAATATATATCTGAATCCACTGAATATGATAACCGCTCTTCTACTGTCTACCAATAACCAACCGAGAGGAGAGGATTCTCATAGGAAAAGAAGCTTTGATTCTAGTCTGGAGATGCTTACGCGATCTTATCATAGTGGTGCTCAAGGGATGGATACCTTCAAAGAAGCTTATGATTGCTTCTTCAGATGTTGGCCTGATTACATAAGCTTGTTATAACCTTTTTCTAGTAAGAAAAAGTGAGTGAGCCCAAATCCCAGATCCCAATTAAGGATAAAACAACACCCCCTCAGGATTTTTCCCAAATCCCAGATCCCAATTAAGGATAAAACAACACCGCCTCAGGATTTTTGAGAAACTAGATCAACTGTCATGGAAGATGAAGACCTAGCCATCAGAACATAGTTAACTAAAGGTAATACAATATCAAGTCCAAAAAGATACAATCCATCCACTGGTTATGTTACAAATGTCCTCGTGACCCCATAATTGTAGCAATTGGGCTGCAAAAATTTTAGTTTGTAAGACAGTCCTTAGTTTTCCACATCACATATTTTAACAAGAATCCTAACCTAACCTTGATAGAACAGCGTAAACAAGTACATGCAACATTGGCGTTTGAGTTCAGAAAGTACATGAGTTGGAGATAGATAGAAAAACGAACAGATAGCAAGTGGGTTAAGGAATGGTATTTCACATAGATCTGAGGAAAGTCTTAAATATGACACTTCTAGTCACATGAATTAAGGACTTGTTATACGAGAATCTCTATTAAATCAAGCATTTCTCTTAAGTGATTGTTGAGTGACCTTTAAGATTTTGCTACAACAATCCCATTTGTTCGGCAAAGGCTGCGTCTTTTGACGTTGTTGAGACAAAATTCATAAACTAATCATAAAGCTAAAGCATCAGGACGACTCCGTTCAAAGTGATCATCTTAGTGAACTTTTTTGAAGCTTCCAAAATGCGGGCTTAATGTTTGAGGGGTTGTCCGCATAGTTCTTTCTTATTTGTGTATCCATAAGTAATAAGACCACAACATGCGAATAAAACCCAAAATGTGACTTGTGTTTGAAGGTTCCAATGAATTGAATATACTGGACTGAATAGTGTAACAACTTCATATGGTGGCTTACATTTTGATTTTCTTTCTCGTCATACTCTTTAATAATACCATTCACACATCGAGTGGGAAGCATCCATAGTTCTGGAATGCAGACCAACCTTAGATTAGATGATCATGTTCACCACAACCGTCCTTCGTTTATTCGTCTGTAAGCAGCGCAAGATATACTCTTGTATTTATAGTGGTACAAGATATACTCGTATTTACTTTTCTTGGCTGACGTGGGTGTATGGGACATTGCCTCAACCAAAGCCTCGGGTACATGTCCTCTTGTTCGACATATACTAGGCATTAGTTTAATCTCAGGAGGTAATGCTTCGGTTCCCAACTGTGGTTTCCAATAATTCAAGCCACCACATTTTCTTGCTTTCGAAGGAGAGGAATGGGCATTAGTATTCAAAGTGTAAAGGGGTTTCAGATATTCAATTTCTTGACAGACAAGAAAAAGAATTGCATTTTTTAAGCCAGATTCGACTTTGGTTTGCCACTTCCTTGATTGTGACGGAGTTAAACCTGAAACTTAAACATAAGTATTACGGTAATTAATGATGTAAATATTAAGACCACCCGTGTATGAAAGGGGGGATTTTGGTTGGTAAAGGGAGATTTGGTTTTGGCTAAAAGGAAGCTGAAAATGATCCTATGGGTTCTATGGCTTACGGAGCAGCTTTCTTGAGCCCCACAGAAATCATATGAAGATTACTCGCATAAATGGTTTTTGGCTTTTCGTTCCTCCCATTGCTACATATGTATGTACTGAGATTGTATCAGTAGCATCGAGTGAACAGAGGCGAGGAAGAATCAGTGTGGTTGAGAGTTAGGATTTGTTACTCCTATTTTTCTTGTGATGGTGAAATATATATCTTGTGTTTCTGAGTGTGTGTACGTCCTCCTCGATCCACAACAAATGGCATTAGAGCTCGGGGAGGAAGGAGATGCAGAAAAACCTCTCTGTCTGTTTTGCCAATTTCTCCAGGATGTCAAAACTTGCTTTTGACTAGTGGCTTTGGTTTGTCTGGTTGAGACGAATACAACCGTACAATTCTGGCATCGATCTGATCAAGAGCTGGAGCTCACGTGCCAGTTGAAGGCAGTGATCAAGAGCTGGAGCTCACGTGGCGCCACGTCAATGCCACATAAAAGGTCAACGTTGAGACAATGCTGAATCAACAATCCAGCCAGTCAGCAGTAGGAACAATAGTAGGTACACAGTTCGGAAAATCACATTAGGTTTTAGACTCAGGGTGTTCGGTCCACATGTGTGTAAACATGAATAATTTCACCAATTACGAGGCATATCACAATAGGATTGTCAAGATGGCCAACCATTCGACGACCAAAATTGTTCGCAAGGGGACAGTTAGATTTCGTATGTCAATCAGAAAGAGGGTGAGACAACAAGAAGTCCGACATGTACCAAATCTGAAGAAAAATCTCCCCGCTTCTTTGTATCAATCTTTTCATTCTTTCGTCTCTTTTAATGGTAGAGTTCGATGGCACAACGAGTGGTTCAAAAGCGTAGGCCCAAGCAGTAGTAGTTTGCTATGGAGTTAGCACACGTAGGCCCGACACCTCCGGTTGGTTGGTGTATTTGGTGAAATATTCTGCTAGCTGGCGTGATTTCTCTTGGAGTGATGGATTCAAAGTGTAGAATCGTCAAGGTGAGTGAAGGAACTCTGAAGGTTTCTCGGGGAGACCAAGAAATGCTACAAGGACAGAATATTAGTCAACTGTACTGGCTGGAGCTGAGTACTGCGGCAGCAGAAGCTGTTGTCAATCACAACTGCCCAGTTGAACAGGAAGCAAGGCGGTTACACAGATGCACACGAAAGATGGGTGGGAGAAACTGCAGGGCCCAAGGCAATTGCTTGGCGCAGGTAAAAGGATCTAATGTTGTTCAGGGAGTCTCATTTGCTGCAAATTCAATTAGTGATGCAGATCCCTCTAGGAAACTGTACACCGGACTGTTGGACAAAGATGCATTCATTACACGACATTCCGACTATGGGTGCGGGCACTCCGGCGAGGGGTGTTCTTTGGCAGACAACTAGCAAAAGCGTCGAGGGAGTGATTGTTGAAGATTCCCGTATGTGTGTTGGGGGGGGCGGGGGTGGATTTGATTTTGGCTCAAAGGAGGCTGAAAGTGACCCTTTGGGTCCTACGGCTGCAGGAGCAGCTTCGTTGAGACCCACTTGATGTTGAAGTATAAATTTGATCTGGCCCAAAATTTAAATAAATAAAGCCCAAGACAAGCCTAAGACAAAAGGCCCAAAGAAGAAGATATTTTTGAAG
>JABCMJ010022012.1:0-12966 GCA_014822125.1 Arbutus unedo | reverse complement strand
TTACACTAAGCTCCCTTTTTTCGTAACCCATGATTTTTCATTTTGTTATTATCTCTCGCACAAACTTAAATTCAGCATCTAAAATAAAAACATCCCTAAGTCATTCAATCTTGTTTTTCCAACTTAAACTAATTAATTAACGTACTTCTTGGGTAGTAAAGCATTTGGAAAAAAAATATCAACTTATTATTTTTATAATTGAACCCGTACAATAAAAAGAGCATGTATCATAGGAGTATGTGAGAAATCTTGGAGGGTGATCTAAAGAAGAGCCATGCGTACAGATCATAACTTAAAGGAGCATCTATCAGAGCACTTTGCAATGAGTGTGCAAAAAAATTTTAAATCTAACATAAAAGAGTTTATATATATGTCATTGTGAGAAACTCTATTATTCTGCAATTTGAGCATAGTGATTTCTTTTTACCCTTGATTTTTTTCTATCTTGAGATTTTTCACGTATATTTATGGATTGTGCGTTATTGGATTCTTAATTATTTATGAATCCCACGTAATCACATAGATTAAACTGTAATGTCTCAACATTTGGAGACGTTATTATGGAGAATAACACAAACAAGCTTTTATTTCATAAATGGTAAAATGTAATGCAAAATACTGAATTTAAAAAAAAAACGTGTTCAGAAATAGGTTTAAAGAGCACTAAAAACCCTAGTCTAATTAAATCACAGATGTAATAAAATTTTAATCGAATAATTATACTTGAAGCATTTTATTATTTTCCTGCCTATTTTTTCCCCACTACGTATACACATCTAAATACAATTTTGGTGTTGTCTCATGCGTTATAATAATTACATGTATGCATTAAAGTGTTATATATATAGTTTATTTTATCGCTTATAATATTTATATAGTTATATATGTGATATTATACTATTTAAACTATATATGTAATATAAACACACACACATATACATATATATATAAATGGCCGTGCGCGCACACATATATAAGTGTAATATGCAAATAAAATATGTAAAAATGCTTAAATGAAATGAAATTTCAAAAAATTTAAATTGGTTATGCGAACATGATTTAAATATACGTGAAAATTTATTTTTAAGGAATTATTAAAATACAGGTCGTTACACTACCAATTATTTCATAATATAAATATCAAATCAAAACGCCCTAAACATAGGGTAAATAAAAACTATTCACGATCAAAAAAATAATAATATGATTGATATTTATGAACCATATTAATTGGGTCACTGTGATGATTACCAATTTATCACAATAAAAATATTCAACCAAAACTTGATTTTACGTAACATTAGGTAAATAATAAACAAAAATATTATCACAAAAAGAAATACTCGGTATAAATATATCTTCGTTCACAATTTTTTACAAAATAGAAGACAACATCAATTTTAAGAGGCATAAACAAAATTCATCATCACCATGACATACAATACCGATTATACACAAACTATCTAAAATAAAATAAGACCACTTTATTATTTATTTATTTATTTTATGTCTAAAATCAATTTTGGTATAATACACAACACATGCATACATCACTATACCATCGTACTGTTGTATATGTTTCATCAAGAAAGATAAGATAGAGACAGAATATTCTATATATGATCTTTCTAGTTGGCAAAACATCAACCATAAATAAAATAAAATAAAACGTCAACCATTATCATCCGGTTCTGAAAAAATCCCCTTAATTAATAGATAAATACTTTCATAATTTCTTGCGCTTTAAAATTCTTGTAACTGTCATTAAACGGAATTACTATAATCGTCAAGAAAACTTTCGCCCATGGCTCCACATATGTATGAGAGTTAATTTTCATTCCTCCCGTAAAAAAATAGGAAGAGAGTGTGACTGTCCAAACACCAAAAAACTATTCTCTTGTCATTTTTTACAATATTAGTAATTCTTTATTTATAATACCAATCTTATAATTGTAACTTCCATAGAAAAAAGACTTTTGGATCTCCTAAATTACGTGATATATAAGGGATCATTTATTAGAAGGGAACTATATATATATATATATATAGAGAGAGAGAGAGAGAGAGAGAGAGAGAGAGAGAGTCTATTAAATTTCATTCCACGGCCTTAATTAACTTAGGTCCACTCTATAAATTAATTTGATCGCGGGTCTTGCTCCGACACCGATTATAAGTCGATTTTACGAACGTTTTTTTGTAATGGAACCTCCAAATACCTGCAACATAAAAACAAAGCATTACTAAGTAATAATGTCAAAACGAACTTTAATAAAAATAAATTAAGGAGCGTTAATATGATCGTTTATGCGCTTATCACCGGTGCACTGGAATTTCTGCTCGGACACGGGTAAGTTTTGTCCGGACGCTCGCGACAATTTTGGCTACTAGATTTTTCATCCAGGCAGTGGTGAAGTCCGTCCAAACGCGTGCCACCTCGAGAAACGCGATTTTGTTACCTGTTCTAATTATTGTTGTAAAAGATTAGAACTCTTTGGTTATATATGTTTGTAAGAGGTTTCCTAAACATTATGTGAGAGAATCAATTACTTTTACACAGAGAGAGACAAAAAAAAACATAAATTTCATAGAGATTGTGAGAAGATTTGTACTCCCTATTCGATTCATAGTGGACAGGTGCGGCTCCCATAATTTTTTCTCGCGTTGAGGTTTTCCACGTATATCTTGTGTCTCGTTTGTTTTCTCTCTATTTTTTTATTACGCACATTTCTTTGTTTTGTTTGGTGATTCATTGTTTCCAAGATCCGTAAGGGGCACCGTGGGCTTGAACGTTGTTCGTTCGATTTTCCTAACAGTGGGAGGGAAAGGGCGCCTCCTTATCATGGAGTAAAAAATATAGTGTCAGTAGCATTATTGTTTTAACACACACACACACACACATAAATACATATATGTTAGAAGAATTATGTATACTTTTTGTGCTACCGTGACATAAACAACAAAATTAAAGACAACGAAATAATAGAAAGATAGAACTTGATAATCGCATGAAAATGATCAAATCTATTGTTAGACACTATGTTCTTAAGATAAATTTCGCACTCGCTACGGTGCTTTTGATTTGATAAGCGCGTATCTCCCAGAATAAAATAATCGAAATTCCATTGAAACAGCACTACAGTCAACGGGTTTAGCCAACCAAATAATGTTCTTATTCTCTCTCGTATGATGACTCGATACTCAAAATAATAAATAATAAATCAATGCAAAACTCACAAAGTTGTGTCTCCGAAAAATCATCCTTCAAATGGTAGAAACACACATATGTATAGAAATATATGTGACTATTCGGAATAGTCATGAAATAAAGTGACATAACTTTTAAAGTAATAACACAACATTTAAAGAAACAACGTAATTATTCATCTGAATAGATGTTAATGACAAGACACGATTCTACACTAATTAATAACCTATTAAAATTATATAAAATTCAAAAGAAATAAATTCTATTTGAATTTTTTTAACCAATATTTTATGTAAATTATTTGTAGTCAATTTTTCATTTACTTCTTAATGATTTTGAACAAATTAAATATAAGTTGTAAAATTGTTTTTCCAACAATATCTACAGTCAGTCGTCTTGCTGATTCACATTAAGAAAAGGAAATGCACTTATGTTTGAGTTTATGGTGTGCAGGCTGCCATTGTTTCTCATGTTTAATAAATTCTGAATTTGACAGCTATAGTTTGCACAATATTAGCAGACCTTTGAAATCACTATACCATTAGAATGCCTCATCGATTTTCTCACCTATTCTAATAATTTTGGTTGATAATATAGGTACAAGTTTGCGGTTTTTTCTAGGTGTGTCTAACACCATATGACTGGGGAAGAAAACAAAATTTTGATACTCTTCATCAATTCTATCTGGAGTCAAATAATACTGTAAGAGCATTCATACCAGTCTTTCTATTTTTTGTACTAAATTAGAGAAAAAATTCTACTTTTCTATTTTATGGAGTCATATTTTGTAATGTTTCCTGCATCATACTCTCTATTCTATCCCTATTTTATTAAAATATTTTTTTCTTTTATATTCAATTCAAATGTTATAAACAAACAAGAGAGGAGAAAAAATAAAAAAATAATAAAAATAAAATATTAGCAATGAATAGCTCCTCCCTAATACTAGGGAGTTACTATTCCTTTTGGAAAATAGGGAGAAGTAATAGAGAGGCTAGTATGAGGATTATTAAAAGGATTTGCTTCTCAAATTAGAGAAGGAGCACATTTGAATAGTTTGATGTGGATGTTCTAACTCAAGTCATATCTCTCGTAGATCTACAATTTCAATACGAATACTTCTATCATTTTTCAAATTTGTAACTCTAATTGTCTGTTGTCGCCAACCGAACGATCTCAACATACATATGGTACTCAAACAGTTATGGTAGTAACTAGGGGTGAAATCGATTCTGATTGGCTGAAGGTTTGAGATACATTGGACCCAGAGAAAATATGGGTGAGAGTGATTTGTAGAAAATACGATCTACCCGAGAATTGTTGGTTTCCTAAATTGCCAAAGCCTCAAATATTTGGAAAGATATATGTGCTTTGAGGGAGTCAGAAATGAGCATTGGAAGATGCATTTTGGAGGGTTTCAGCAAGGTGGTTTGTTATGGTAATGCTAATAGTTTTGGAAGCATATTTGGAATGGTGATTTTCCCTTAGCATCAAGATTTCCTAGGTAATTTTCTATGTCCATCCAAGGTTGAAAAGAATCATTATTCAGTTGGGTCAAGAGAAATGTTCCTATTGTGGGGTTGCTATCGAAACCAGGAGCAGAACCAAGATTCGAGGTTTAAAAAAGCAGAGATTTTTTTTTTTTGAGAAGGAAAGGGGCCAAATATAATTTGCGGGCCGAAATATAATTTTTAAATTTTATACTTGAGTCCTAAATTTTGTTGAAATCTTTTGCCCCCTGGGTCTCCATGTAGTTCCGCCCCTAACTGAAACAACGGATCACTTGCTGTTGTTTTGTTCATTTTCTTGGAAAATATGGAGTAAGATGGTGGATTTATGAGATTCAAATTGGGTTTTCCCTCATCTCTATCAATGATGGTAGATAGTTGGCTTAGTAAGAATTTTTCTAATCTTGAAAAAACTGATACAAGATACATGTTTATTTGCATATTATGGTCTTTATGGCTAGCTAGAAATGAGAAATTTTTCAAAGGCAATAATCCGGATGGAGATGAATTAGTGGAATTATATTAAAAACATGAGTAATTATGTGGGTTAAAAGCAAACATTCGTTAATTGACTACTCAGTGGAAGATGTTAATTGAATAACAGATTTGGGATTGTTTTTTCTGATGATGACTCTTCTATGGATGTTGTGATGTTGATATAAAGTTGGGCTGATAGTGATATATGAAGGATGATGAATATGGTATACGATGATGATTTGGAAGTGATTATGTTGTCCCTGATATAGCTGTATTATGGGTGAGACCGGACCGGAAAACCGGATTGAACCTTCAATTTAAGGAGCTTAAAATTTGGCCCGATTTGGTTTCAATTTGAAGCTTTTGAAAAGTTGGAGATTCGGTCTAGTTTTCGATTTCTAGGTGTTAAAAATTAGTACGGACCGAACCGGACGGGTTGTCCGGTTTAAGTTGATGGACTTTGCCCAAAATAAATTGATTGATTTTATAATGACTCAAAATTGTCTTTTAATTGGGTTTATTTTATGAATTTTGATAATTTTCTAATTTTTTTTTTTGGGCTTGGCCAAAATTTGGCCCAAAAAATCAAACAGCCCAAACCGGACCCAAACCGGCCCAAACCAGTTGAATTTTTCAAACTGAAAAACTGATTCGATCCTATAAATTCCACCAAACTAGACTGAACCGGACTAGTTATACCCCTGCTGGTATTTCTGGTTTTTGGAAATGGATGTTGGTGTTTGGGGCTGACGTTGCAAATGCTACAAGAAAGTCTATTAGTATTGGAGCCTTCTTGCATGGTTGCTGCTGCAAATGCTGCTTTTCTTGGTTTCTTGATATTGATTTAGTTCTTGATATTGATTTAGTTTTTTTCTGAAGTATGTCGCTACAAGTGTTGGAGTATGGAAAGGGATGTTAATGCTGATATTTGGTGCTGTTGGAACATGCATGTTGTTAGTGACAGATCTAGAATTTTAATTTGAGAGTATCACCGTCAAAATAAATAAACAACTAAGAATAAAATTTTGACAAATTGGTAGACTAAAGAGAGTGACAGAGCAATAGGGGTATGGGGTGTTATACGGTAAGCCTTGGCTTACTTTTAAACCTTAAAAAAAAATTAGATTTTTTATGGACCATGGAGATGTCACGTGACACGTCCCCTTCATGGGTCTGCCAGTGGATGCTGCAATGATACTATTACTGGTGTTGTAACAAAGTTCATTAGTGTTGGAGTTTGGATGCTGATGCATATGATGGATTCTAGAGGATATTGAAGCATTACTTGTTGGTGCTGATGTCTAAGGATCAGATTATTTTGTAACCTTAGGTAAAAGTGTGTTTAGTAAATCTTAGTCTCAAACTGAAGCTTGATAATTTCCTTGATGTATAGGATGTTTTGGGTTTTCTTCTAATTAGCATTGTAATAGCTTATGTTGGTTGACATTTTGCCAATTTCAAATTGGTTCAGAGTTGACAAAATAATTATCGGTCATTCGGGTGTCAACTTTGTTAGAATTCGTTTTTGATTGTTGAAATACGAACGATATGCCAAGATGGAGCTTCATTGCTACGTTGGGAAAGGTCTAGCTCCAAGTGATAGGCTGAGTAGATGGGGAGTAGAGACAAACAAAATTCAATGTATTTTGTGCTCCATCGAATTATATTCCCACTTTCACCTATTCTTTGAATGCCCTTTCTTTGAAGAGGTATGGGGCAAGATTCTGCTTCTTAACTCAGGTTTCTACAAGCCCTAAGGACATATTTGGGAAAGTAACTTGGGATATAAAATACACCAGGGAAAGAGCTTTTAGGGTTGTTAGAGAACCCTACGGGTATAACTCAATTTTAAAAATTGGCTTGTAATTAAGGTAAGGGTTGCCTAATCCATGCGACGTAGACTCTTCTAACACTCTTCCTCACGCGAAAAGTGGAAGAGCAGAGGGCGCAAAGTTGGGGAGAAAGACCCTGAGAAGAACCCCATGGAGGAGCCTGAGCATGGCTTTGATACCATTTTAGAAAAATTCATGGGCCTAACTCAACTCTGAAAATCGGCTTGCAAGATAAGAATTGTCAATAACTTATAAACAGAGAAAGAAAGATTAATCCAGGTCATGTGGGACTCTTCTAACAAGGGTAAATAGCTACAAGATTTCTATGGCTGCTACAATCTAATCAATTCCTCTTGCTTGGCTTGGACCCTCGGCTTTCAGCTCTACATCATTGAGGAGATGCAAATCTAAGCTGCCATTTTCCATGAACTCATAAACAAGTAGTAGTTCTTTCTTATCGTGGCACCAACCGACGAGTTGGACCAAATTCCTATGCCTCAACCGGCTAATGATCTTCACTTCTGATGCGTACTCCTTTATTCCTTGTTTTGACCCCTTCCATATTCTCTTGACAGCAATATAAGAATTTGATTGTCCTAAAAAACCTCTGTAAACTCCTCCAAACCCTCCCTCTCCAACCTTCTGTTCCTCTAGAAAGTTATTTGTCGCACGACATAACTGAACATAGGAAAATTTCTTCGGCCCACTACCAGACTCAAATTTGCTTTCCATAGACATCTCAAACTTGAAAGCATGCCCTTCTTTTGCTCTACTTCTCTTCCAGTACCCAAATCCAACTAAAACCAACCCACCAACCAAAACACATGAGCCGACAACCAATTCTACCAAAGTTTCAGGGGAGACTTTTTTTGGCCCTGGTTCTACTGCAACGGAAACATTTTTATCGGCCTCATTAATTTGCAAAGTTGAACTAAAATCCCATGATCTGACGTTATTTTTCTCATAGAACCGTCCTGTTGCGGCTGAGAACCCAAATGTTACCCATTCGGGTAAGTAGTCTCTCAGATCAACAATTAAATGAATGCTATCTTCAACTCTGGTACCATTTATAGAACCAGTGAAAACCACACTTAAATTCATTGAACTTGAATCATACCTAATCCAAGCCTCGTTCTCAATCCCCTGAGGTATATCACAGTACCAAACAGCAGTAACATTTGATATAAGAGAAATGACATTGATACCGACATGAGTAACAGGAGTGACATTCATTGGGTCCACACCCGGATCTTGATGCGTATCGCGACGAAAGGGCTAGTGAGCCCTTTTGTCATGAGTGGATCAATTGGGAGGCCAATTGCGCTCCCAGCTGTGAAATTTGACCCATCTGGAGAAAGAAAAAAGGTGAGCCCATCAGCAAAAGTCGAACTCCCGGCCGAATCAATGACAAAAGTGAAATGGGTATAGAAATCTGTTAAAATGCCAGTGGATTTATCCCAAAGATGAAGGGGATCGATGTAGGTGGCTTTACCTGCTTTTGACTGCGAAAAGCTAAAGCGTTCGTCGGAGGTGACTTGGAGGCCTTGGGATGAGATATAGGCATTTCCGAATGTTGTTATGTAGGAAGTTTTGAAGCTTGGGCTGAATGTTGGTGAGGTTGAAGGTGAGTGCTTTTGTTGCAGGAAATAGAGAACATAATATGGAAAGAGAATAAAATAGCAGTGTGTGGGAGTAGGAGAAGATAGCCATGGCTGTCTGGGGGAGAAATTCTGGGTTTGGATTCAAATGAAGAATCGTATTTGCCGGAAAGAAACATGTAACTTGTTTTTATTTTGGAAACAATTACACTGATCTTCCTGTAGGTTTTTGATAAATACAGTCTCCCCTCTAATTTTTAAAAATATTTTAACTTACTTTATTTTTAAAACAATTATATGTATAGCTCCGTTAAAAAACTAAAAGATTCCACTGGTCTCATCATATTCTAATTGCTAAATGCCAATAAATTACTTCACAGTTGATGAAAAAAAATTATTGTTAGCACTTGATAAATTCTAGATATATACTTAAGATATATTTTTCATGAATTATTTAATTGTTTTTAGTGACAAAATATTAAAAAATTTATTCACGCTATAATAGTAGAATACTGTATGGGGATATTACATGGGATGTTAGAATTGTATATTTATTATATATTGAGGGTATTTTAGTCTTATAGTATCCGAAAGCAGCACCTTTAAAACTAATTTAACGATAAAGGATAATGTGTACAATGATTTTAAAAGTGAGGAATACCAAAATACTTTTTAAAATTAGAGGAGTGGTTAATATATTTGTTAAAAAATTTCAGGAAAATTCAGTGTAATTTATCATGATTTATTTGATTATGGAATAGAATATTTGCAGGCTTTGGGCTGCACTGGATGGACCCACCATTAGCTGCCAAAGGACTTAAAAATGATGGTCTTACTAAAACATTTGTGGGTCTTTTTCGTATTTATATTAATAATAAAAGTTATTAATTTATTTGTTTGAGAATAAATTATGTTAATAATTATGTTGAGCGAGTATTAATTTATATATTTGCGGAACATATTAATTTCTTAAAGAAAACTATTACAACTTATTTTCCCAATTAACATAATTTTTAGTCCGAATATTATTCCTAATTCGATTTTTGAATGCATACGATTTCTTTATTTACACAAATCTCAAAAAATAGTCCGAAAAAGATTAAACAAAATTGTCAAATCCTTGGAGGACCGGAGAGAATCTCTCAAATAATGCTATGAATATTTTGGACTTATAATAAACAAAGTTAGTATGACTCCGGTGATTATTAATTATTGAGTGCTTTTGAAGTACCGTCACATAGTGTTCTATATCTTTCTACCATTCTATATTAATATAGAACTAAGACAAAATATACAGACACTTTATAAATATGTGATGGCAGAAGAGTGAGACACTACACGACAATATTTAAAGGAAATATTGAATAATCTATTTAGTCGGTGTCGTTGAGCTCAAGTGAGTCTTTTTTTTAATCCATTCAAATAATTGAAAAGAATAGGGTTAATTTGTGTCACGTTCCCGAAGGTACCCGCCAAATGTAATGACCTCCCTTGAGTTTTTTAAAATTACAATGAGCTCCCTTTTTCATGACAGCCCAAGATTTTCTATTTCATTATTATCACACTGACAGAGTTACATCTAAAAGAAAACTATCCCTAAGTCATCCGGTCTGTTTTTTTTCAACTTAAACTTAATTAACCTATTTCTTAGATATTAAAGTATTTGGCAAAAAAATAATCAGATAGTCTGATTTTTATATTTGGGTTAAATAATCAGATAGTCTGATTTTTATAATTGAACCCAAACATCTGATTTTTATAATTGAACCCAAACAACATAAAGATAAAAATAAAAAATAAGTCGTTTTATCCACTTTGTTCTTAAAACTGTATCGTTTTGATTTATTACGCGAATTGTTGTCAAAATATATGGGCTCAAAATGATGTACTTTTAAGAATAAAACTAAACCGTTTTATCCGTACTACAAGGCCTGCACAAAACCAGCCACCTTAAAATCTCTTGAGCACCCAAATCAGATTAGAGAAAGTCTACAAGTACAGACTTTTGTGCACAGATTCAAATTTAGATATGTTTGAGATCGTCCGATGCACATGAAATCTTAGAAAATAAAAAAAAATTCACGTGTATCGAACTGTTCCGAACATATCTATATTTGATACACGATAGTTGTGATTGTAGACTTGCTCATGACAGCTTTTAAGGCTCGTCTTCATCTGTGGCTACACATACATGTGGTGGATTAGAGTAGCGAGTGAGTGGGCAAAGGTTCTAACAATTGGTTGTTAATATCTTTCAACAAGAGATTGTAGAGAGTCAAGGAAATAAAAAATGGTCTAATTTGGTTGTGAGAATAATGAAGCGATACATATATACATACATATATATTATTCAGTAGGCTTGCTTATTCAAATTAAGAAAAGGAGGTGCTATGTTTGAGTTTATGGTGCTGGAAAGTGCAGGCTGCTATTGTTTCTCACGTGTTATTCTGAATTTGACAGCTATTGTTTGCACAATTTTAAGATTCCATTAATCAAGGTAAAAAGATACATTGATTAAACAGAGTTCAAGCGAAAGCATTACTAACATTAAAAATCGAATCTCAACTATGTTGACACCCGAGAGACGTCATTTATTTCCCGCAAGAACCCTAACACCTAAAGTTTGGTAAGATGCCAACAAAACAACAATAAAAAACAAGTTAAGAATGTCAGGAACATGCTCCTGATTTACACCAAAAGGCACCACTTTATATTGTAGAGATTGGTAGCAGAGAAAACAGAGGCAGTAGTGGACACGGACACCCAACCCAAAGATGCCAAACCTGCCCAGTTTTCGATAAGTCCTTCCTTCCTGAGCAGTTTTCTGTAAGTCCTTCCTTCTGGCTTTCAAATTCGCCTTCGGCCGGACTGCTTCAAAACACCTGTTCAAGTCATCAATGGAATGTTCTTTAATGTCGAACTTGGCCTTCAACCAAAATGCCATTCTTGTTTTTATTAAATCAGCTTACTGTTAGTAGTCTGGTTGAAGATTATCCCATTCCTAGCAAGCCATATGGACCACAACCCAGCACAGACACACGTGTTCCAGCACTGTTTTTCAAGATTGAAAAATGGGGAGAAGAACCAGAGAGTGATGAATGTGCTTAGGTTTGATGGGATTACCCAAGACATGTTCCACCAACTCCAGATTTCAGACCATACTGCCCAAGAAAAACTGCATTGGATGAAGAGATGTTCAGGTGTTTCGAGGTAGGAGGAGCATATAGGGCAGAGGTCAGACCATACTACCTATCGAAAGGAAAAAGTACCGTTAAACTCACATGCCGCATCAAAAAACTTATCGGGTGTTTTTATCCAGGCATTTACCAGGTACTGGCCCGTATGCAACTTTTTAAGAAAACAACATATATTGTTGATTTTTTTTATAATTACACATAAATTTCGATGGAAACATTATTGATAGAATATTTAAAATAATAACGCACATAGGCCATGCGTTATGTTGAAAAATCCTAACTGAAAAGCTGCAATGCTAAGAGGGTAAAGCACCCTTTGCATCTTTGATGGGATTAAAATGATAACACACATACGTCATACGTAATGCTAAAAAGACGCAACACTTGAATGAACTAAAAATAAGTACGAAAAACATGCATTATACCATTCTATGGATAACATGCTCACCATATGCGTAGTCTAGCCCACCTAGGTTTTGTAATAGTTTTCGGATCAACATATTATGCTGATTTGAAAATCCCTATTTTTATAATCATAAAAAAATAGATAAAAAGGGTAAATTTCACTGACCTCTCCTGAGGTTTTTAATAATTATAAGAACTTCCCTTTAAGTTGCTAAAATTACATTGACATCCCCAATTTTATCTTATAATGTTGGGACACCCTACTGTCGTTACTTTTTGTATGGAAAGAAATTAATAGAGATGATGTCATACTTTCCTTCCCCTATTGCCTGCTTATTCAGGAAAAGAGTGTTACCATTTCAGAAAACTTTTTCAAATTCAAAATCAAGGGTTATAATTCATTTGAATTTCGAAGCCTACACACTCAAATAAATTTAATCCATTCACTTTGAATTCTGATAAGCTTTTTTTGAAAAAATTTATGGGACCAAAGACTTTTCTTTTTCACAAACCTCCTCCATTCCCTTCCTCCACGTCTCTCTATCTCTCCAAAGGGTATCAGCTCCTCCTCCAATAACAAAATGGTGGAACTTGCTACACAACAGACGTGTTGTGCAATAAAACAACATTATTTTGGTGTAAAAAAATAAAAACTCTTATCGGTAAGAGTCTGTTCAAAACAGAATTTTATGCGTCAAAATAACATCGTTTTGACGCACAATATGTCCTGTTATGCATTGTGCA